>JAHWFP010161801.1:72488-124939 GCA_023313725.1 Lithobius niger | reverse complement strand
CGGACCGCCCGGAGAGAGCAACCGCCCCACGGACCGCCCGGAGAGAGATTGTGGAGCAGTATGGACTTGGTTCCACCTTCTTTCCTTATATAAGCCAGAGCCGTGGTGTTGTCAGCTTGCACTTGGATCACTTGTTTTCTGATGTGTGTGGGAGAAAGTGGCGCAGGGCCAGAAAGATTGCACGGATTTCGAGGAGTTGATGTGACAAGATTAGTCCTCTTGCAAAGTGCCTGAAAATTCCAGGTTGTTCAGATGGGATTCCCCAGCCGTAGTTTGTGGCGTCGGTGAAGGCGAGCTGGTTTTGGGGCGGGGTCGTCGTGAAGTGGCACTGTCTTGGTTAGATTCGTTACATCTTGACCTCCAAAGGAGACTTTCTAGGGGAAAGTCTTCGTGAAAGGGGACTTGTTGATCCGGGTTCAGATGAGGTGGTGGTGGAATGGTTTACCATCCAGCGTCCATGGGGTATCTGATTTGCCATCGAGTCCATCTTCCCGATGAGGGAGTTTAGTTCTCGGAGGGAGAAAGTTTCTTGGGTTTGAAAACGACGAATGTGTTTTAGAAGGTCTTGGACTCTTCCAAGTGATGGTGAGATCGTGGCTGATGATAGATTGAATGAGGCGCCTAGGAAGGTGAAGATCCGTTCTGGAGTGAGGCGTGATTTGGATTGGTTCATGCCGAATCCCAACTGGTTTAGAAGGTGGATTGTGTGGTCCCTGTTCTGTTAGAGACGGAGGGGGTCTTGGTTGTGGAGGGCCCAGTCGTCGAAGTATGCGCTCGCCTGGATTTGATTTTGGTGTAGGTGGGCGAGAATTGGTTTCAGAACCATGGTGAAAATTCTTGGTGCCACGTTTTAAGCGAAAGGCAGATGGCGGAATTCAAAGACCTGGCCATCGTAGATGAACCGGAAGAATTTTGTTGAGGATGGGTGAAGTGGTACGTGGAGGTATGCATCCTCTAGATCTATGGAGACTGTCCAGTCGTCTTGTTTGAAGGATTGACGAATGGTTTCTAGTGTTTCCATCTTGAAGTGAAGGTTGTCGATATGTTTGTTTAGTGGTTTCATGTTGAAAATGAGTCTTTGGCCTCCTGATTTCTTCGGCCGGGTGAAGATGGTGCTGTAAAACCCCGGGCCTGGGTTGTGGCGTTTGAAGATTGCTCATTTTGCAAGAAGAAGTGCAACCTCGGTCGAAAGGGATTCTGAGACGGGTGCTGTGAAGTTCTTTGGGGGGAGGGATATTGTCAGGGGTGGGGCTGACAGGAACGTGGGACGAAAGCCCTTCTTGATTATTGATAGAATTTCGGTGTTGCGAGTTAGTCTTTCCCAAGCCAGGTAGAAGTGGTAGAGTCTCGCATCGACCGGGAAGCAGGAGAGCCGGGGTCAGTCATTGTTTGCGGTGAGAGCTGCGGCCGCCGGGTGATGAGTAGCGGCTGCGGCGGTCGGAGGTGCGGCACGCTTATGGTTGCTCCATTGGTTGGGGCGGGAAAGTATTTGCTGGTCAGGCCGAAAGGACTGGTTCTTTTGACTGTTCGAGTTGTCGTTCCGTGAAGGCTTTCAGGAAGTTGATGGTTTGTTCCAGTCTTCGGATGGCGGTAGAGGGTTTTGGAGCTTGTTTGTCTGTATGGGCGAAAGGACGATTTGTCTTGCCGGAAAGGTTTAGGTTTGCGAGAAATGCCCATATGAGGTGCCAGGGTTGGAATTAATCCGCGAATGAGGGTGTCGGCTTCACGAATCGGTTGGTTCCGAAGTCGGTGTCTGGTTGATTCATTAAGGTTGTTGGTGGATTTGAGGGCTGCTTCTCTAACAGTAGCGTGTTGTTGAATAAAGCCTGTGTTGCCCAATTCAGGGAATAGTAGGTGGCAAAGCTTGCTTTTTGAAATAATTGGGTTATGAGGGATGAAAGGTTGGCTTATTTCTTCGGGGCTAGCGTCGGCTGAGAGTTTTTCGCATAGGGCGTTGACTGCCGTGTTCAGCACGTCGGCTTGAGATGCGGCACGTAAGCTCATGCGTAAGCATTTATCGTTATCGTATAGAACGAATGAGAGGACCTCAATACGTTTGGGGATGGTGAAGGCAGTCCCGAAATCCAGCTTGACTTCGCTGTAAAGAAACTCGCATTCTTGGTAAGTATCAAAATTTCTTGGGTTGGTGGCGCCGTCGCCGAAAGGGCGGAAAAAAGCTGATTCACGGCCGGGCCGGGGGGCTGGGAGATTTATGTCCAGTTGAAAGGGCTCACCCTTGCCGAAAAGAGAAACCGCCGTTCCGAAAGAGGGAAGTCAGCAATGGTGTTGATTGGCCTAAGAGATTGCGGGGCTTGGCGTCGTTGTCGCGTAGGGCGAAACCAAAGCCGGTCTTGAGGCCTTTATTGATGACGGGGGCGTTGGTGGACTGGGCTGGTTTGTAGAGAAAACAGTCCGGGACTGTCTCTTCCACTGTTTTAAGTAGGGAAGCAAGGGGAATAGTACAGTCGTCGGTGTTGTCGTCCGTAAACTGGATGTGTTTGGCGGCAGGGGTAAGAGCGGGCGGCGTGATCTGTGGCGAGATGGCAGGCGGTGCATTGGTTGTGACCGAAAGGGAGGAGAGTCTGTGCTTCTTGGGTGCGGACGCAAGGGCAGGAGAGTGGCGCTTGCGGCTGTCGTGGCTTACGGTGGATGCAACCCACTCTTGCGTGTCGACCCGGCGCGCGGACGAGGAGCAAGATGGCGGGGGCTTGGGAGTCGTTCTTGCGTACTGACGAAATACAGAGACCACAAGGTTGTGAGCTTCGCTGCAAGTCACGCTGTGATCCCTGCGAGATGATTTGGATTAAAGCCTGAGAGGTGAAATGGTGGCCGAAAGGTCAATCTTTGATGATGAGGCATGACGGAGTTTCCGCTAAGCTTTTCGGTAAAGTGCTTTGGCTTGGCGAAAATCTTCCAAAGCCAAGAGATCGGGAGGAGGCGGAGTGCGCTGGCCGTCTTGGAGTGGAGAGTCAACTCAGTCGTTGACGACATGGGCATCCCAGTCTAAGCCGGTCGCCCAGCGTAGTCGTGAACGGGCAGCGGGGGAGCAGGTAAGAGCGCAGCATCCGAAGCCGGAGCAATGGGCGAAAGGACGTCATGAGCTGAGCTGTCTTCGGCGGTGGCCATAGTGATGTGCGAAAGGACGGAAAACCTAATTTCTGGGCGAAAGGACGGGAGAAATAGAACGAGGTGATACGTAAGAACCTCTGGAGGAAAATGAATGCCGGGACTTGCCACGCTCCCGCTTTATGTAGAGGAGAACTGCGTCGAGCAAGCGCAGTGGTGACGTGCAAGCAGGCGGCTACACGCAACCGAAAAACCTCCAGGGAGACATCACATTGGGGACAATGTAATGCAAAATTATCAGGTTAATATGTTTGGCAAACGAGAAACATTTTTTTAACGAAGTTGTAAAATGAGGAGGCACACCTAAGACTGAGTCAATTTAAAATATGACGGGAAGCGTTATGAAGAGGTGGGGTGACAATTTTTTATTAAACAAGCCATGCCTGGTACTGCTACTGGAAGGTGGACCTGGGAAGGACAGGACAACAGACCAATATAAATACAGAAAAACGGGGTTTTACCCCTAAAAATAGTTTTTACTTAGCCTAAAATACTTACCTGTATTTTTATTATGCTTTCCCGTTTTGGAAATGCTACCCGTCCCAAACATGAAATCTAACGCTCTCCCAGTCTCTGCAATGGCGCTCCCCGGGGCCCATGACCACCGCTAGGTGGCGCCCCTTTACCCGCTCTGCTTCACAGTTTGTCTCCCCGTCTAAACGGTTCGACGCGGGAGGAGGGTGGGTTCCCACAGGTAAGTATTTTAGGCTAAGTAAAAACTATTTTTAGGGGTAAAACCCCGTTTTTACTGCTAGCCTAAAATACTTACCTGTATTTTTATTATGCTGACTTTGTCCTATTAAGTAGGAGGCGTCGAACCCTCGCCATTGCAAGACCAACCCACCGATAATCTCCAAAATACAAGCATCGATAGGCTCTTACCCTTTTTCCCGGGTATGGGAGACTTACCCTCTAACATCACTTTCGAACCACTTTACCCGCCGCCAAGAACTGTACCCTCTTGTTTCCTGTCGTCGTCGATGTTTTCACCCCTCTGAGATAATGGGCGATAAACGTGTTCCGGGTCTTCCATCTGCCAGCTTCTAGGACCTCCGATATGGTATGCCCTGCCGCTAATGCCCAGGACGATGCCATCGCTCTCACCTCATGGGCGTTGATGTTGCCACTGGGGCCACCCAGCCCCTGCTGGTGGGCCCCTTCGATAACACGGCAGATCCATCTGCCTATCATTCCTGGAGTCACTGGTTCCCGCGTCAGCTCCTCTCCACTCGCCGAGAGTTTGACGAACAGAGGGGTCCACGGGTTGTCGATGCGACGCTCGTGGAGCACTGGCTTGTTTTCGACTACTTCCTTCGTACGGGCCAGGTAGAACCGCATCGCCCTCACGGGGCAGTGTAGCCTGTCCGGACAGCCAGGTTCCAACGTTGGTCCCAGCGCCGTTACCACTATTGGTGTTGGCGTCTCGTCAGCCCCAAGAGTTTTCGCACGGAACTTCAAATGAGGCAAAAACGACATCTTGGACCAGTCACTATTAGCTCTTAAGAAATCAGTCCCCCTCGCCAGGGCCGCCAACTCGCCTTGCCGCGCAGCCGTTGCGACGGCAAGCAGAAACACAGCTTTCATTGACAGGTGTTCGAAGGACGCTCTCCCCAGCGGTTCGAACGGTGGGCCCGCCAAGTATTGTAGCACACCGGGCAGGTCCCATTGTTGGCACAACTTCCTCACTCTGGGCTTCAAAACACTAAAGGACTGGACAATACGTGACACCACAGGGCTGTTGGCCACCTCCCTACTCCCGGATACCGTCAACACGGAGTTTATGGCCGCTCTGTAGCCCTTAATAGTACTAGGTGCGAGGCCGCTGTCGAACAAGGAATTTAAAAACTCGCACAATTGTTGAGGTGATGGGTGGAGTGGGTCTACTCCTTTCTTGGTGCACCACTCCGTCCATCCCTTCCACTTCCCTTCATAAATTTGCTTTGACGAGTCCCGTATACTTTCCACTACCACCTCCGAAACACCCCGTGAATAGCCACCTTTCACTAACGTGTCCTTCATAACCTCCATGCGTGAAGGCGCAGGATCTCCGGGTTGGGGTGGAGGGTCCTGCCTTGGTGTTGCGTGAGGATATCTGTTCTCGCCGGAAGTCTGACTGGGGCTTCTGTCTTGTTTGTCCAAAGATCTACAAACCACGGTGCCGTTTCCCACCAGGGGGCCACCAAAATGAACGTTCCCGTTGACTGTTTGATTTTGTTGAGAACTAGCTGAAGTATCTTGAACGGTGGGAAAGCATACCCGAACAGATTGTCCCAGCTCAGGCTTAGGCTGTCCGTCGCTACGGCCAACGGGTCCGGATACGGGGACACAAACAGGGGAAGTTGGGCGTTCGCCCGCGTCGCGAACAGGTCCAGCGTCGGGGTGCCCCACCGATTGAACAATTTCTCGCACACCTCCTGGTGCAGACGCCACTCCGTCGTTGGGATCTTCCCTCCCCTCGAGAGTTCGTCCGCTAGCACATTGAGACTTCCGGCAATGTGTCTCGGGACCAGAGTAATTGCAAAGTCCACGCACAGTTGAAAAATCCGATTCACTTCCTGATATAAGGAGCAAGAGTGCATGCCCCCCCCCCTCTCCTCAGGTAAGACACTGCCGAAGTATTGTCGGATAACACCGTTACCACTGACGCTTTCACCTTGTGTTTCCAGCACGCGAGCGCTAGGAAAACTGCACGAAGCTCCAGTATGTTGATGTGGAGCCCCTTTTCCACCGACGTCCACTTCCCGGCCGACTGTTCTTCCCCCAAGGTCGCGCCCCACCCCGAGGAGGACGCGTCCGTGATCAGAAGCCAGTCCGACGCCAGGATGTGGATTGGCACGCCTTCCTCCAGATTGGAGCGGGCCGTCCACCATTCGATCGCCTCGATGGGTGCCCTGTCCAGGGGAACCTGGTCCTCCCACGATCCCCAGCTGTTCCACTCCAGTTTCCGCAACCAGTGTATTGGTCGTACACGCCATGCCCCCAGGGGCACAAGCGCCGCACACGAGTCCATCTGGCCTATGATCTTTGCGAGTTCCCTCGCCAGAGTCGATCGTTGTTCGAGTAGCGATCTCGCCGCCGCCGACACCTGAGCACATCTCGCCTTCGATGGTTTCACTAAGAAGGTCACCGTGTTGAAGGTAGCTCCCAAGAAATCGAACTCCCGGCTCGGCTCCAGCCTTGATTTCGTCGCATTGACCCCCAGCCCTAATTTGGATAGGAGCGTTACGCACTGTGTAGTGTTCCCCTCCAGAATGGAACGATCCCCTTGGCGCAGCAGCCAGTCGTCCAAGAACGCATGGACGTCGATGAGCATCACGTGTAGTGCCGCCAACACCGGCTTCATCATGACGGTGAATACATGCGGTGCCGTGCACAAGCCGAAGGGAAGGACTACAAAATGGTACGTCTTCCCTAGGCAAATCAGTCGGAAATAACGGTATACACTTGGATGAAGGGGTATATGGAGGTATGCATCCTCTAGGTCGATCGACGTAGTGAACTCCTCCGGCTGGATGGCCTCCCTGATTGAACCCAGGGTTTCCATTTTGAAATGATCGGACCTGATATAACGGTTCAAGTGGCGCAGGTTGAATATGAGCCGTGAGCCCCCGCTCCGTTTCGGGATGACTCTGGCAGGACTGTAAAATCCCATTGTTCCTGGAGGCGATTCTTGTAGGGCTCCTTTTCGCACTAACGTCAACACCTCTTCCACATACTCTTTCGACTCGGTTCTGGTGAGAAGCCAGTGTGGGGGCTGTTTGGTCAGGGGGGGTTCCGAAATAAAGTTTGGGGTATAACCCCTTGCCACCACCGATCTTACGAATCGATCGCCCGTCAGCAACTCCCATTCTCCGAGGTGGCACCTTATTCTCCCGGCTACTTGGTGGTGCAGCGGCCGAGACGGTAGTGCCAGTAATTGGTCAATGTCGTGTAGATGGGGGCCTTCCTCCGCCCCCTCTGTTGCGTGGGAATGTCCCACGCCCCTGAGCGCCTCGACCTCTCCCCTGTCGGGCCTGCCCAGAATGCAGTTGTTGTCCTTGCGAATGTGGTTTCTGCGCACTCGAATGTAAGGCACCCCCACGGGGGGGCTGTCCGCGAAATGGCTGCCTGTTCCCACCACGGTTGTTCCCACCGGCGCGTGGTTTCAGCACTGGGGTGGTCGGCTTAACTTTGTCTCGCAGTTCTGGGGCGATAGATAGTAGCTGCCCGTTGAAGAGCCAGGATGAGCGATGCACTGGCAGAAGCCGTAAGTTTTTGAGAGTGTCCTTACACAGGCCCTCTTGCGAGCCGTCCAAGTAGGAGTCTCGGCGATGTAGCACCGAATTGAATAGCGACCGAGTACCCCAATTAATGGCGTCGGTGTGGAACTCGGACGCTTTCCTCATCAACTTGATTGCAGTGTCAATGTCAGCAATGTCCCTGTCGTCGGGTTCGGCCGCAAGAAAATCCTTCAACCTCGCCGTGGCCGCTGCGTATGCCATGTCGGCTGTCGACGTAGCACGTAGGCTGGCCCGAAGCACTTTTTCGTCCTCCTCGAACTGATTGGAAGGCACTTTCACGAATGGGGGTCTGGGCAACGCAGATTCCATGTCCATTTTACATTCGCTGGACACATACTCAGTTTCGTCGTAAGTCTTGTATCTGCCCGCACGCGGTGCCCCCGCGTTTCCCACCGTGAAGAAAAAACTACCCTTCGTCAAGTCTGGTTGGGGAATGGGCGTCACCGCCGACAACACTTTTCCCTTGTCGCGTAGTACGCCACCGTTGACTAGGAGCTGGCGGAATAACACTTGCGATTGGGGAAGGTGGTGCACCTCTTTCGCCACCCGGTCCTGGTTTGCATAGGAGGTAGCAGGTGGCTCCCCTTCCGGCGTTTCCGGAATTATAACTTTAGGGCAGAACACACTGGGTAGTGACCGATACACCTCATCCACCACCCACGTCCACTCAATCGCCTCTTGAGTCGTGTACCCCATGTCCGGGTTACCATTTGAGATGTCCGGGTTACCGGTTGAGGGGTCCGGGTCGATCGGACCCTGCGTCGCCCCGTAACCCCCCAAACCAGGGTCCGTAGGAGGGTCTGTCGACGGGTTGATACCGGCGTCCGCACCACCCGTCGCACACTGTGGCAATACGGAAGAGGGCATGACATTACCGTGTTGCGCACTAACACTGATACTGGCACTGGCACTGACACTTAACGATGCACTTCCATCCCCTTGACTTTGCGAATTTGGTACTAACTGACCACTCCCGCTTGGGGGGGGAGGGGGGGGAGGTGCGGCCGGCCAATTATAGTTTGGTGGGTCACCCGGGCACGACTGAGCATTTTGGTTTTGCCACCCACCAACGTTTGGCCACGACCAATGGCCGCCATAAGTCGCCCACTGACTCTCCCAGGAACCCGGCAGTCCCCACGGCGGTTGCACGGGTTGGGTAGCCTTGTCCGCACTAGCAAGAGACCCGGACTGCGAGTAGTCCGTCTGCTGCAAACCCGGGTTCCCAGCCAACAACCCGGACCGGGGGGTCAAGGTGTCCGCATGTCCGGTTGCGTGTCCGGGCGGGTTCGCTAAGGGTTGCACCCCAGACCTAGTCCGGGCGGTCCCCATCGATCGCTGGTCGGAGGTTTGTAGGGACGACCCTAAAACCAGCCAGTTAGGATCGTGCGAGTCACCAACCCGCCTACGTTTTGGTGACGTATCGTCCACATCGTAAACTCGCTTACCCGCACTGCACTGTCTATTAGGCGAACCCGGGGGCGTGAAGTTGTCCCGACGATCGTCCTGTCCATCATCAAGAACCGGCGTCGAAGTCACAATCGGCAGCACGGACGGCGTTTTTCCCGATTTCGGAAGTCCAAAATATTTTTCGAACGTGTCCAGAATGCCTTTTTGGGTCGCTAGCGCCAGTTTCTTCTCGGCCGCCAGCTGGTCCGCCTTCCTTTGTTCCTCATTCTCGGATAGCGCTTTGTCCACACACGCGGCCACCATTTTGGCGATGTCCGCCGTCGATGGCGGGTTTGACAGAGACCCGGACTGCTGTAGCACAAAGGGAGCGACCGCACCCAACTGAAATTGATTTTCGCTTGCCGACGTCAAAGAATCTTCGCCCGAATCCACAAAATCGTCGTGCGCCGACATGGAATTGTTTTCTAGTAAGGCTAGTTCCCGGGCTCGTCTCCTCCTATCCGCTCTGTTGCGCGATTCGGCACGTGTTGACGCGATCGACGCAATCACGTCCGGATCCATGTTTACACAATGTTCAGCACATTTATACGACGTAAAATCACATACCCTACATTTCCGGCAAAATTCGTGGGGATCCGACTTATTTAGCCTTTTCCCACACTTCCGGCCGGCCTTTCCAGGGCAGGTAGTTGGTTTTGTTGATTTTTCCATGTATGAAAACGTAACGATCGCGACTATCCAGTCGCGTCCCAAAACAAACTGTGAAGCAGAGCGGGTAAAGGGGCGCCACCTAGCGGTGGTCATGGGCCCCGGGGAGCGCCATTGCAGAGACTGGGAGAGCGTTAGATTTCATGTTTGGGACGGGTAGCATTTCCAAAACGGGAAAGCATAATAAAAATACAGGTAAGTATTTTAGGCTAGCAGTAAAAACCTTTAAGAGCCAAACACCGTTATTACTTCAAAGCCTCTTTGAAATTATTGAATCCCTAGTCAGTTACTTAATTCGTGATACAAATCTGGACAAAAAATTCATTCCTAAAATAAAAGAATCACGGCTACTTTAGACTTGCCTGTATTTCAAAAAGGTCTTCGTCCGGTGCCAAAATTCTAAAATCTTCATTTGTTACCAGAACACGTGCCTGACCAGCTTGGGGTGTCAGAGTTGAAGTAAGCTGTAGAACATCCTGTGCAGTGCTGGGGCCAAGCAACCTAAATTGTTATTATCATCAAGTTATACAAGTTAGCAACAATAGAAGCGCATCCAGTGAACAATTTTTTTTCCACCTCCAAACCTATCGAGTACCTCTGTAAAATAGCTGGTGGATTTGGGTGGCGACTACTTCCCGAGTACACATGCCACGAATGGTTGTTTGGGGCTATTCGGTAGCCCCGTTGACGCCCAGTTCTATGAATACGCGATGTTATTGAACCTTGGAAGTCTCCATGGCGCACCAGCAACGGGTGACTAATTGTAACGTGACCCGGAGCTGGCGGAAGAGAAGGGCCTGAAAGAGTGCAATTACATTCAACCGTAAAAAATAACTACTAATATAAATAAAAGTAATAACACCTCTACGTAGTTTGTGTGGACTATGCCAACAGGATTCAACTTGGTACACTTAGTTGAGAATTGCATGTTCATCAGCATTTCGGTTAAGATTTTGTTACATCAAATACAAAAAAAAATATTCTTAAAGAAGTGAAAAAAATTTTGAATTGACAAAAGGTGCCCTGTTAACCAGTCTCTGCTCCCTTTCGGATTTTTTTTTTTACAATTAAAATGTTTGCTCTATAAATACTAAGCCAACGGAGCAGTTTAAAACCAAAAATTTGCCATGACTTAATTTGTCTAGTATTTTGCTCCGAATTGCTCAGGATGCAAAATAATAACATGTTTGTCTAAAATAAAAATAAAAAATAATTTGACTAACTGGATTTTGAGTCACCAGCAAAGAGCCTGGAACGCAATTTTTATTTTCGTGGCCTCAAGAATTTTATTTAAAAGTTAAACGTAAAGACGTCAGTGGAAAGTGCACAGATTCTATTAATTATTCTAATAAAAAGGAAACGAAATATCGTCTGCAGAAGCCGCTAAGAACAATTGCTTTTAAAGTTACATATACCTACCCGGTGCATAATGTATTTTGTCGTTCTTTACCACACGGTTACTTAAAGATTAAGAATGCTTACACGCGTGAATTTTTGAAAGCGGCTTTCATTTTCAAATGCTTTGGTTGGTAGTTGGTAGGGCTGGACTGCAGAAGTATGATAGCGTTAGTGAAGCTTCTTCTTGGTTTTGCTGGTATCGAGTGCTCTGCCAGGCTCAAGGTAAATTTTTAGAATTAGTTGTAGGATAGGTTTGAATGGTCTAGATGTTAGGTTGTTTTTTTTTTGTCGATTACATAAGCTGCTGTTTTGTGTGTCAGGCGTTCATAGCCTTCACATGGAATTTTGTAAATCACATTAGCTATTTTTTTGATGTCAGGTTCCATTTTTATTTTGTGTTGGCATCTCATGTTCTCAAAGTAGCTGCGGATGTTGTTTGACAGCCGATAACGAGGTTTGCAACTTGCAATGAAAGGAAGCACGCCTGGAGAAACTGAATGGTACTAGCCAGGTGTGAAGCTTTGCAACTGGCATTGCTTTGAAGACCTTTTCTTATGGGTGAGCAGATCCCACTTCATGGGTAGTCTTCTTCTTGGGTAATCGACTAAGTTCCAGACGAGGAACGCTGAAGGTTGGGCTAGCCATTGCATGGAGATGTGGATTGGGGGGGGCGCCCCGCCATCCAGAAGTCTGTTAAGGGGGATGCTCTACCAAGCTTTTTTCATATGAAATATAAAAATGTGTTTTGTGGCCTTATGTTAAAAAACTTACCTCCCCAATCCTTTTTAACAATGCAAAACAGTCACACAGTCAAAACTGCACTTTTTTTCTCCCTTTCCTTTTTAAACTTATAATAAAAAGTTCCAATCTCATTTTAAATAATGTACAAGTTTATAGACAGTGGTGTTGTCGCTGTGTACTTGAATCGTCCTTCCCTTCAGGATATCTTGGGCGACACTTGGCAAGCTAAGTTTCTTGTAGCTCCGGGATATTGATGTGGAGATTGCATTCCTCCGAGTCAAGTCCAGCAGCAGTCGCAGCGGCAGTGTGGGTACCCATGCGGTGGTAGACACATCACTGATACTGATCTCGGTGGGTACCTCTGATGGAGACTACTGCAGCAGTGTTGGTTGGATCGCACTGCCACAGGGCATTGTACTCAGGAAACCTGAGATCCAAATCCTAACTCGATACGGATTAACGTACAATTCCAAATATAAGAAGATACTTTTTTTCAAATATACACCATTAAAAAAGCATCGTCTTATACTCGCGTGTAAATCTTGTAAATCCATAACTCGGTTAAATTTTGACCGATTACGATGTTTCGATACACTATTCGATTCTTTTTTTTCCCGAGGGCTATCCAATAATGCTAATCTCAAGCCAGTTGCTCCAGTAGTTTTTGAATTATTTAGCAAAAACTAAATATATTTAGAAAATAACCTCATTAATCAGTCCAAAACCTGAGATGTTATTACAATTTTGGGCTTCGAATCCAGTAACGGTGAATTTATTATACAAACTAATAAATTAATAAACCAAGCCCTACGAAAAACCTTGCTTAAATCTCTCGTCTTATTGCTGTCATTTATTTCTTTCAAATATGCGAGCCCAAATATGCTACTCGCCTTATATTCCGGATTATACGGTAGGTCTTGGCGTCCAGTGAGTCTTCCTGTACCAGTGCAGGGAGCGTACTCTCCATCTGCCATAGGGAATAGGGGTCACTGCAGCAGCCATGAGACCGATGACCTTGCAGACTAGTCTCATCGAATTGTGGCGATCAAACATATCGATGACGCCTTCCTTGATGGAGAGAAACTTCTCTGGAGACAGGTGGATGGTGAAAGAGCTCAAGAGGAAGATGAAGGCTTTCATGGACTCTAGTGGGACTTCGGGTTATTCCGCAGCCCAGATTTAGCAGGAGGCCCACCATGGTCTGGAGCTCTGTGGGACTCTTCTTGGAGTCTTTGTTCAATAGAAGCCAGTTGTCTAAATAGGCGTGTGTCTCGATACCTACGAAATAATGTCGCAAAAACCGGCTAAGCAAACGATGCGACGATCCGTAGTGAGTCCAACGGAAGGGCCTTGAAATGGTAAACTTTCCATTGAGAATGAATGAAACATGCCTGGCTGTAGCGGAACATGGAGATAAAAATCTACCGGGTCGATGGCCAGTGTATATTCCACGAGCTGGAGTAACTTTCAAATGGAATTTAGGGTTTCCAGCTTGAAACTTTCGTTATTGATAAATCTGTTTAGGCACATCAAACAATCCCCCTCCAGTTTTCTTTAGGACCAGTCCCGGCAAATCTCTACTGCATTCTTCTTAAGGGATTTACTCCTAGGAGCAGATCTAGCTTCAGGTGTGGCAAAGTTCCATGGAGGAGAAGATGCAAGTTTCGGGTAAAAAAGCAAAGTTGGTTAGTAGCCGTGCGAGATATGGACAACAGCTACGAGTCGTCCGTAACCACGCTCGAAGCTTACCGATATTGTTGGGGGTATCTCGTCCCCCTAAAGCGATCTAGCCAATCTCAAGGATCGTAGCTTGTCTCGTTCAGCCGCTAAGGAGTTTGGCACCAACCGAAGGCAGAAATTCCGAGTTGCACCGGGGAGTACAGAATGTCAGAAACGGTCTTTCCTAATCTTCTACGCAGGGCACTTGCTAAAAGGAGTACAATTTCTTTCAGGGGTCCTGTCGCCTCGGCACTGGGATCATCTCATTTACCGCGATCTCTGGCAGAGGGAGACCCATGAAAGGTCTCTATTTTTTTTTTTTTTTGCTGCTGGGGTTGTTTTTGAGGATGGGGCAAGGTGGTCTGATGGTAGCATGACCGTCTGATGTGCCAGAGGTCCCGGATTAGTCCGGCCACAGCCACCCCAGGCATTTTTCAGGAAGAAAACGACCCGACCCTGTGATGTCTCGCTGCGTTGGGTGTGTTAACGATGCAGTTTGTGCAGATCAAGTTTTAAAGGAAGTAGTATTAGGTCTTCCATCTGCAGATCTAGTTCCTCGAACCAGGGTGTCGTCGGACAAAAGGGGCTATTAAGAAGGAGCCTTGTGATGACCAGACTTTGTGCAGCACTTTCGGCAGAGTGGAGAACGGGGATGGGGAAGCGGGGAAGAGGTAGGCAAACACCCCTTCTTACAAGATACTAAGGCTGTTCGACTCCCAAGCCAGGGAATCCAAGAACGGGGTGACGAAGCTATAAAGTTGTGCATTGGAGCGAGTGGCAAACAGATTTTTCCATGACGTTCCCCATGTCAGGAATATCATTCTGCAAGCCCTGGGCCATAACATCCACTCTGTTGGGATCTTGCCCACACGAGCAAGTTTGTCGGACATAACATTGAGTGATCCCATATCTGGGTAGAAGCATTGTGTGATACAGGAAACTTGGATCGGGTGATTGAAAAAAATGAACCATCTCCTACTTTGAATGTTCGAATTCAATCGATCACAATTGTAACGCTCAAATTCAAAAAGAAAAATACTCTCAGTACGGTATTTTGCGAATTTTCGATAGTCCGTGTGGTGTTAATTTCGGTCTCTATCTTCTTCAGGCTTCCTTTCTTGTGCTTGCTTCTGTTTTACATTAGGCCTATTAGGCCTATCGAAAATTCGCAAAATACCGTACTGAGAGTATTTTTGTTTTTGAGTTTGAGCATTACAATTGTGATCGATCGGGTGATTGAGGTTCTTCCATTAGGTTGCAAGTCCAAGTCCCACCTCCTCACGTCATGTACTCCAGACCCTGGTATTAAGAGACATGACTTTTGCCCTCGTTAAGAGACGACCAGGTGCTCACAGTGCAGACAATTGCACATAGTTCTAAGGTGTTGATGTGAAAATGCGTTTTCCTCTCGCGACCGGCACCCAAGGCCGGCTAGAGAGCTATGTATGCACCCCAGCCTGATGTTGATGCATCCGTACAAAGAAGATGACCCAGGAAGGGAAGAACAACGTGGAATGCATTCCAGTAGCCATCATTGCAGAAAGTTTGGCACATCTCTTCCTCCTAAGTGTTGCGGGAACCATTCATCCTTCTGGAACCAGTAGCCATGGAATCCATTTGACCTACACTTCCCAAGCTTTTGGAAGATGTCGAAGGCAAATGCTGAAGAGGAATCAAGGACGATGTCAGTTTCACAATACTTTCCAATGATCAGTGGGTTAGGAAGTTGGATAGGTGGAACTCCGCTCCTCCACAAAAAAGAATATTGGCACTAGGAGAAACCGAAATTTCTTGGAAGTTGACAACCAGGCACAGCCTTGTGAAGGACAAGCAGAAATGAAGGTCTCAGAGCAAGTGCTGCGAGCTGAACTTACGGAGCAGCCAGTCGTCGAGGTAAGAGCGGACGCGATGGGATGGTAGTGTAGAAAACCAAACTACCGGCCGAAGGACAGACATGAACAACTGTTTTCTCAGGCAACAGTGTTGCTTGAATGGGCTTTGCTTCTTCCATGAGAATGCACAGCTTTTCCTACTGACTGGTACTTATGTTTGGTTAGATGTTTGCTTTGCGGCTAAACTTTACGAACACTCGATGTCTTGTCTCCAGCACTCTTACCTCCATTGACCACCACTGTGACATCACTTCCGGCAACGCTGCTCTTTGTCAGTCTTTTCAGAAACAACCCCACCCATTAAAGAACTTAAATTGTGTAAATAAAAACCAATTATATTCACAGACAAATAAGGCTGAAGGTGCAGAGCTAGCTTCAACTAGAACCTACGGTGGTGTGAAAGGAACAGAATTCAAAATAGTGCGTAGAGAACATGCTGACGAATTTTGATGAACACCATTAAAATCAGTACCAGAATTTCTTTTAGGAGTCAGTAAAATTCTATTCAGGTAATGTCAAACTCTAGATGTTAAGCTACTGATTAACGAACTATAGGAACCCGACGAGTTAGAATAAGCATGCTTGACTTGTTTTTAAAATGAACGATTTTAGCCAATACTAAAGGAAGTATTTTTGCAATTAAGTGAAAACGATGCCAGGCACTTGAAACGGCAACAATTGAATAAAAAAAATACACTCACCTAACATCAGAACCATTGAAGTCTATTCTAAAACTAATCCCAAAAAACCGACCTTGGCCTGGCAGCAAACTCAATACCAGGCAAAATCAAGCGAAAACTCGGCCACTGCAAGCATTGGTGCTGCTGTAGCACTACCAACGGCTAACCAAAACATTCAAAAATGATTTCAATAGCTTTTGAAAATTCATGCATGTAAGTGTTCTTATTTATTAAATAACCGTGTGGAAAAGATACAACACAATACACAATTCCACTGTCGGCCACTGCAAGCATGGCGCCGCTGTGGTCCACCAAAGGATTGGAATATGCATGCACACAAGTGTTCTTATTAAATAACCGCGTAGAAAAACAATGCAATGTGTACGATTTAGAACATGAATGCAGTGGGCGTGTAAATTCAATGTAAGGAAAAAATTGACTTTGACATGTCCAAACATTATGTGACTGACGAAGTCACCCAATATGATGAAAAAATTTCCCAAGAGAATTAAACGCAACCAAAATCTGACTTAGTATTTTTACACTGGGCTAATATGCATGAATCTAAGAACAGGGTTCGTACGGGTAAAAAAATTAAATAAAACCTCAAACCTGTTCAACGTATCAATAAGATTTGCCATTAAGTTTACTTATGTTGAAGAAATCACTAAGATATCACTTCATATCTTCTAAAATTTTCGATGAGCAGCCCTGGAGATGAAAATTCACAGGCGATGTCTTCTACAGGCAGTCTACTCGACTCGAAGCATCATTCAACGACCGTTAGTTCAATGATCGTCAAAAAATTGTGACGATATAAAGTGATATCTTAACTTTATGAAAATAAGCGTATTTACAGCGATTTCTTCAACGTCGGATGAATTTTCATAGTAAGCGGTACGACGTTTCCGAAGTTTACTTACATTTATGGTGCTTTACCCAAGGCTAATATGTAAGGAATTATGCCAAGATTACTTACGATTGGTACCGTAAATAAGCAGCAGTGCACGAACGTTTGACCGTGAAAAACGCCATTGCTAGTGCACGCTAAAACAGCATATCGGTTAAGTTCTCTTTGTGCAGGAACAGAAAATTGATCATGATGCTCGAACACAGAACGAAGTTGGCTGCTATTAATTACAAACGGGTTTTTACATTAACAATTAAAACAAATGAAATCTTGAAACAAGAGCTGCAAGTTTACATTAGAGATGGATGGCAAAAAAAGTAGGTAAATTATTTTTAACTATTTTCACGTGATTCGTATAGAGGCGAACGTTTGGGCTATTAAGAAAAGGCTTTTTTTTTTGTTTTAGTGTGCGAAAAAGACTAAAATTGCAGGGCCTGCACCTGCTTAATTTTAGTTTTATTGCCTAATCGAAAAATACATTACCTGTTTTTTTTATAGCGATTCCCTCCTTTTGAGCTACTATTCCCCTATAAGCTTGAAAAAGTTGGCTTCCCAGTTGAGCTTGTACTACTGCGCATGCACAGGGATGGACTGGCTAAATATACTCGGCGCAGCTGTCAGATGGCATTATTTCTCCTCACCCAGAAACTAGACTATGGAGGGGAGGCCTACGTAGAAGTTAAGGTAATGTACATTTTCGGTTAGGCAATAAAAACTAAAATTAAGCAGGTGCAGGCCCTGCAATTATAGTCTTTTTATAGCCGACGAAAAAATGCATTACCTGTTTTTCTCATAGTGGACTTTGTAACCCGGAGGAGGGCTAGGTTCGTTGTCCCCTCGCGTACAAGCCGGCATCCCCGGGAACTAGTTCCTGGCGAAGACAACCCTGAGTCCTAGACCAATTTCACTAAGAGCCGAAACTATTTGCGGGCTGAGGAGCGAACCGCTGTTTCGGAAAGGTTACTTTTTAAGTGAGGTCAGGCAGTGCGGTAAAACGTTATAATTATATATGGCTTGGTCCTTCCACAAGCCGCCCCCGAAGCCGGAATGAAGGTGGCCGGGAGCGAAGCATCAACCGGGAGATCCCTGGAAGCAGAGACCATCGTAGTGGGGATCATCTTAAGGTAGAGGATGAGTAGGACACGTCCTACGGGATGATGAAGCCTGCTGGTCTCGAGGACCAGCGGACCCGAAGAAGGTGTTTTTCTTTTTTTTTTGGACTTGGGAGCTTCAGAGCTCGTAAATCTTCCCACTGCTTAGGTGCGCGCAGCATCCGCTGTCTTGATTGAAGTTGCTTTCGTCGAATGATAACTTTTCGACTTGGCGAGATGGAGACGCAAATACGGCAGTTACGTTCCTGTCCGTCACACGCAACGAGGATAAGGTGAGGATGAGGGATCGAAGTGATGCGTCATAGAATTTTTTGGAAAGACCTAGGCAATTATAAGCCTTGGATGACGACACATTCCCTTCTTTGGTTGGTGTAACTTCATCTGAAGATTCTGTTACCCGAAGATGAGGTGAACAGGACACGAAAACTGTTAGGCACTCAGCGATATGAGTGACTGTAGAGGCGCCTGGGGTGAGACATGGCAACACTGCTCAGTCAGCGAGTGTAGTGCTGTAGGCGGGACCATGTAGTTGTGTCCTCCTGCCCACCCCCCCTTTTTTTTTTTACGTGTGTATAATCGTAAAATTCAGGGGATTGTAATGTTTCGGGAGGCGACAAGCCATGAACTGATGAAGGGGACGAGGACATAGTCCTGGTAGATGTCCCTTATCTGTATCTAAGCGTCCTAGGTGAAGCTGTAGTGAAGGATAGGACGGAGGACGGGATAGGAAGGAGGACCGAGGATAGGACGGGACGGAGGACCGAGTCTTCTGAAAAAGGATGTGTGCTTCTCATTGAAGAGTTGTTGCGTCTGTGAGCGGATGTAAGAGTGGGGATGGTCGGGATAGGACGGGATGGTTCGTCCAGGGCTGACGAAGGTACTACATTGTCGAAGGAAGGCTTGTGGCGCTTTGGAATTGAAGCAAGCCAGGCTGAAGTGTAATCATAGACTGGAGCCTTCCGTTTAAAAGTTTGGAGTAACGAGTCCATGAGGGTATGAACGTGGGACGGAGTAAGTGGATCGTTGGTCCGCTGAGTGGTGGAGCGTCCTGTTACCGAAGGACGGGACGAGTGCGAGGATTAATCAAGAGGAGTGAGTTGCGGACCCACGGAGGAGGTCAACTTGGCAGCAATCTTCCGGGCTTCAAGTTGAAGCTTAAGGCAAGCATAATGCTCCTTGGTACGAGATAGTTCATTAGCAAGGGATCACAGGTCCCGTGCTGGCGGAGGCTGACTGCAGGGGATCGGGGACGTGGCTGCAGTGACACAAGGCAACGGAACGGATGGTTCGGAAAGAAGAGGATTGGGCAGCGGATGAGCCTGCTCCAACAAATCCTGGTACAAAGTAAGTTCGAGAATCTCGACGTCATCCGCAGAGGGAGGAACCGGAGGGGATGCAGAGCGAGGAGTGCGGAATGAGGCTCGATACCTCGGTGTCCCTTTGGCACGAGGCATGGAACATTTTAAATGAGAAAGTAGGGCTGCGCAGTAGGATGTGCAGTTGGTGGCTATCATATTCCTTGGTTAAACAACAGTAATAAACGCTGGAGGAAAAGGAAGGCGGAAGTCGACAGCAGGTGGTGAAGTAGTCCAATCCAAGAAGGCTGCGCAGAGGCAATGCACAGTGATACGTAGGTTGGTGAGGCCAGCTGGCTCTAAGGACGGTGGTTTTGTGTGGAGAGGATGGATTGGTCCTCTGCCTGGCCGCTCCTAAAGACGGGGCAGAGGTAGCCGGGGGTGAGGCTTCAACTGGGGGATCCATAAGGTCAGTAGTAGAAGAGTGAATCCTAGCAGGGGCCATCCCTTGGATGGAAGCGCCTGCGGACTGGGCAGTAGAGGATGCGAAGACAGCCGGTCCTGAGGATCGTTGGAGTTCTTGTGTGATGAGGACGCATTGGTCCTTTGCCTGTTCTTCCCCGAAGATGAACAGAGGCAGCCGGGAGCCGAGCTACAACCGGGATATCCAGGTCCTTAGCAGGAGAAGGCATCCAAGGCGAGGCCACTATTTGGCTGTAGGTGGATAGGACGCAATATGTAAAATGGAGAGGCGGAAGAGGCGGATCAGGAAGTGGCGGATGAATCCTTGTCTGAGGAGAGGATGGATAGATCCGTCTACTTCCTCCTAAAGATGGAATAGAGGTGGCCGGGAGCGAAGCATCAACCAGGACATCCAGAAGATCCATAGGATGCATAGGACGGGACGCGTCCTGAGGACCAGCGGATCCGAAGGATAGGATGGAGAGGGGAGTGCTCAAGGCGATCACGTCGTCGTGAGCGCCCTAGGAGAAATAATGCCATCGGACGGCTGCGCCGGGTATATATAGCAAGCCCATCCCTGCGCATGCGCAGTAGTACAAGCCCAGCTGGGAAGCTAACTTTCAAGCTTCTAGGGGAATAATAGTTCAAAAGGAGTGAATTGCTAATAAAAAACAGGTAATGTAGTTTTCGTCGGCTATAAAAAAAACTTATAACCCACAAGCCCAATTTTTTAAGAAAAAAAGATGTATGACCCGTGGGTTATACGCGTGAAATTACGGTACTACTACAGTCCTGTAGTCCACTAAGCACATGCATGCCACCGTGTAACTGCTTTCCACTGTGGACAAAACCAGCCCACTCATGGCAATCCGGCACCCTGGTGATCCAACGTCCTGGCAAAACGATGATCCCTTTCCATGACCAGCAACCCCACTGCCAGGACCATAACAGACAGACTGGTAGTTAAACACGACTCTTGGGGATTTACATTCTCAGAATACAAATAGTCTCAGCTGGTAATGCATGTGTGGTGCGGGTTTTGCCACCGTGATAAACTAAACCTGCATGAAATGCACGACACCCCCCCCCCACCCCCCCGAGTTCACCACCGTAGTAGACTGGTTCAGAGATGGGTTGAGTACAAGCCATAGACAACCCTGAAACCCTAGCCTGTCGCTAATTTATATTAACACCATCCACAATACTAGCGACATCCTCACAAACTAGGCCTCAAACTTTGTGAACTGTATACTTTCCACTTGTACCACGAATGACTACATTCAGGGATGTCATTGCATCATTTTTTGCCTTTTCATTCAATACAGAGATAGATTTAGTGACAGAAACATGATTACGCTTGACGGAACTTTTCTTCTCCTTCGACCAACTCGATGAAGCCTCGACTTTGGCAAACGACGCAGATGTTCTTTTGTCCGAAGAGCCGGCACGATGACATCCCCACCAAATGGGCGAAGTAGCGGCACATGAACAATGAGTCAAAACCTCTGCTAGCAATAACGAAGCACCACAAACTGACAAAGACATACGAGGGAGAACAGACGGAAGTGGCAAGCTGATGAACTGAAGAAGTTTGGAAGCCTATAGGTGAAGCGTTAGGCCTAGGATCGCCCAAGATAAAGTATACTACCAACAAACAACCAAGGCAGCTGCGTCTTGGCATGAGCGGTATCCCACTCCGCAACTCGTCGCGGACAGTGTCACGACAACATCATGAAAGTTTTCCCGAAAAGCTGCAATTCACCTAACTGAGTCCCCACACTCACACTAATTAAATTGGAAACCTCAATCGGAATCTCAGGAACGGGACGTGGGGTTTGGCTCGAAAGAGCCGTTGAAAGGTTATCCGGCGGCGTCAGCTGTACTGTAGCATTTAAACTGGGGTCTACAACTTTCATTAACACTTTTGACGGCATGGCAGGGGGGCGGGATCGCCGAAACTGGTGTACTAATTTAAGGGTACAAGCCAAACCAAAAGAACCAGAACTAGCAGCCATATGGGACATCGACAAACGATGTTGGAAAGATTTACGCCTAATTTTCAGATTCCACTTTTGTTCTTTAGCCGAATGAGAAGGACATTATCATAGGTCATCCATGAAATGACAGCTCCTACACTTACGACACTAAGGGTGCTTGTCTTCCAGATTTTTCCACTGTGTGAACGAGTTTTCATCTCCCGATGAGCGCGTGGATTCGAAGGTCTGAGTCATTTGCAACAGAGAGCTAAGCACGCTACAGGGTCGAATACGGATGTGGGTGTGAGTGGCGTAGCATGCTGGGAGTGAGCAAGCCACCCGGTGGTGAGCTATGGAAACCTCTTTAAGTAAAATTTAAGGTCTTGGAGCATTGAGCATTTATATAAACGATATAAAGCTATAAACTAAAAGAAAGCATTTTTGGATAGTAGTGAAAAGAAACAACGTGACAAAAAGTCCAAAATACCAGGTAGGGCTGGTTGATTTTGGATTTTATTGCCCATATGAAAAAATACATTACCTAATTTAATTAGCATTTCCTTCCTTTGAAGGCTCAAATCCCTACAGTTGGTTTCACTGCCTGGCTCGTAGCTCCCTTTCATCGCGCATGCACGTGGGTCTCTATGTAAGGAGTCGCCTCAGCAATGGGAGTCATTCTTTCTGCCACTCAGGGTCTACCTAGACGACCAAGAGGAAACGCCGGGCGGGCCAAGGTAATGAATGTTTTCATAAGGGCAACAAAAACCAAAATCAACCAGCCCTACCTGGTATTTTGAGCTTTCTATGTGCCATGAAAACATTATTACCCAAAATTTAATTAGCAGACCTCGTCAAAGGTGGTGGGTACCGAGGATGCTGTAGCGCGTGCTGCGAGCCGGCCTGCCCCGAAGTACAAGTACCCCGTGAACCGATCAGGCAGGCTTGAACGTTAGTTGTCAGAGGCCGCCAACTTCCCACGGGGAAGGAGATCATGTTCAGTGCCAGGTAGAGGAAAAAGAAGGATGCAGACGTGACAAGTTTTTTCCGTACCTGTGAGTAGGTAATCCAGATGCAGGAGATACTTGAAGCAGGATGTTCGTAGGTAGCGATGTGCTCATCAGGTGTCCGGAAGGCATTGGATGTTGAGAGACCGTGAAGGGTATCCAAGATGGAGAGGGGTGTTAGGTGAGACATATCTGGAGGACCAACGGGAAAAGGTGAGTAACACAAGGGATGGCGTAGGAGTAGCCACGGGTTGGAGTCCTGTCAGGGTCATGGAAGTGTTCCGAGTCACACAGGAGAAACAGTGTGGAAAATCTTAGCTGTTGTACTGTGCCTGGTTTGTTTGAGGCAGAGATAGGGTTGAAGTTTCTATGAAAAGTTGAGATTCTAATGGCCGAACAGAGTGGTCTTCGAAAGGGAGACCAGACGCCGGGGAGTCCAACGGAACAAGGTGTCCGATGCCAAAAGGGATCTTGAATGTTCTAAAACAAAAGGCTAAATAAATTTTTTTTTTTTATTTTTGATAAAGGGACTCCCGGTTAAAGATCAAAAGAGCTTAAGGTTTCCTAAGGCAGGACTTTAGCCTGATTGCGGCAATCCAGGCAGGGAGGATGTCTGGTGGAAGTCAATGAGCATTGAACCAGTCCAGGGTATACTGGGATGAAGGTGGAAGCATCGTCAAATTGCCATACTGTCTATGATGACACAGCTGACTGGGCGGTGACAAGCATGGCTGATTTTGCTTCCGAGACGAAGTCCGAGGTAGGAGGAAGTTAGTGATGAGCGAGGGATGGGAGATTCACTCGAACTTGAATCGTCGTTCCGGATAGTTGAAGGGAGGAACAGTCTGTTGCAAGAGCACAAGTTGGTTTGTGGGGAGGCAACATGGTGTCCGCGCGGGAGTCGTGTTCGCGACCGTGCACAGTAGTCATACCTCCATACAGGAGAGGGAGGTAATGAGAGAGTTTTGTGACGCGTTGAATCTTTCTTTTTAGAAGAATATTCCAGGAGCACAAGGTTGAAGCTTCATCTTGGAGTTTGTTAAATTCGGAGGCAAATGTTAAATTTGCGGTGCAGAGAAAGTGGATGGTGTCCGCTTAGCGGTCATTCGTACGCTGCACCGTGACTAGGGCCACTGACGAGAAAGAAGCGTGGAGTTTGTTGTTGGGAAGAAAGAACGACGCCCATCGCTGAGGCAGCTCCTTATATAGAGGTCCACGCGCATGCGCAATGGAAGGGACCCGTGAGTCGGGCAGTGACACCAATTACTACCTCTCAAGGGATTTGAGCCTTCAAAGGAAGGAAATACTAATCAAATTAGGTAATGTATGTTTTCACCGCACATAGAAACAGTAATTACAGATCAAAAAGGGTCCTTAGGGTAAGAAACGAAAATATAAAACTGCCATTCGTCATTAAATAACTGTACGAGACATTAAGGCATGAAGTTATAAAATAGGCATAAAATTCGATCTGCCCAAATTTCTTAAGAAAAAGCCTGAGGACCAACTTTATTCTTTTACGTGGCCTTAAAGCATTTGTATATTAACGTTCAAATCCCTCTGCCTGTAAATATACCAGCAAGTAAATCAAATCACTCAAAAGAAATTATGTGTAACTTAAGATCATGGCTGGATATTGATGTAGCACTGTAATGAGACCTAGAAGCAAAAGTTGCCACCATGCCACTTACCAGTGCACTTCACCCCCAATTTATTTAATTTTATAGCAACAAACCCTTTAGTATTTCTACCAGAAGTATCAATGTATTAAGCTGACATAACCAAAAGAATTCAATGTTGTAACTCAGAACAGAGTTAGGGCCCGCAAACTATATTGAATAAATAACCCCAACAAAATTTTAGCCACATAGATTGGTTTATTGGATAACATACTAACACCTACATGCAATTATGAAGTACACATTGTAGATGTTGCCTCTCCAGCTTTTGATGGGGAGTCGTGCCTCGCAACGAAACTGAGTATGCTATACAAAAAATCCAAATGATTTTGCTAAAATCCGGCTCTTATTTGGAACCCGTCACAGAATTAGAATCAGCGGGGGAGTAAAAACGGTATCTTGGACACAATTTTTACTTATCTTGAAGTACACACTTTTAGTTAATTGGCTTAAACCGTTTATAGCTTTAAGCGTCCATAGCTCCCCGCCAGGAGGCGTCCCTGCCCACGGAGCATGCATTGTCACCTGTTACACACTTTCGTTTGACACACTGTCCGGTTCGGCGGGTGGGTTTGCCTAAAGGTAAGTATTTTAGAATAAGTAAACTAATAATGTCTTTAAAATTCGGTTTTCACTTCCACCGAAGTTACTTCTCTTTACTTACAGGATGACTTCGAACATGGGCGAGTGGCAAAGCCAGACTGAGCTAGCTGAACAGATGATATCCGTGATACCGTAAAATTACATACCTGATGCAAAGCTTCCGTTCTACTTTATGGGCAGGAAGGCAACATAACTTCTTGCGTACACAATCACCAGCCATTAACACGTTCTATCATGATTGCACTTGCAACAAACTCTGATATCTCTGATAGTGGCTAATGAAGGAATTTCGTTGAGCCACGAAGAAGTGGCCATTAGGATAAAGGAACCCTGGGCTGACCGGATTCCGTGACTTGCTGAGGCTGTCTGTTGTTCACGCTCGAAGAAGCCTGTTGTCCTCAAGTGACCACCAAGGGTGTTCCCCACTTTTGAAGGATCATCCGGTAAACTTGGGGTTAACATCTATTCCATTGTGGGGACCATGCCCGTACGTGAAAGTTCGTCGGCCAGGACACTCCCTGCAATGTGTCTGGGTAGCAGTGTCTGGGTAGCAGTGTCATGCAAATCACATGAAACACCAAACACGCCGAACACAAAGTTCACCGAGGAGGTTCCGTAGGCAGAGGTTGCGGAACAGCCAATCGTCAGTTACGAGCGAGAGTGTATGCGATGGTAGTGAAGAAACCCCACTACTGGTTGCAGAACAGATGTGAACAAGTGGGTTGCCGTGCTGAGACCGAACGGAATCACCTTGAAGTGGTATGTAGGTCTTCCTGAAATGAACTTGAAGAGATGGAAGATGGACGGGAGAAAGGTTACGCGGAGGTACGCGTCTTCTAGAGCCATTGAAACTGCATTGGTCTTGACGAAGGGACTGTTACCTGACCAGCATTTCCATTTGGTCTTTCTCTATTCTTCTTTAGGATGACAAGTATAGGGCAGTAGAAAACCGGGAGTTCCTGGTGGGGAAAGCTGAAAGGTGACCTTTTCGAGAAGTTACAGGACGTCTTCCTCTAGCAGCCTGTCTGGTTGGTAGATTGTAAAGCCCAGCGAGAGCGACGGGATGGTAACGCATGTAGGGATGTAGCCATGCCTAACCAATGACAGGACGAAAGATTTTGACGTTATCTTTTCCCATTCGTTTACGTGGTGCTTGAAACTGCTCCACCAATGGCTGTTGAATGGAGACGGGCATCCCTTTGAGACACCAGCGGAGATGAAAAGACCCATGATCCCGTCCCTAGCATTCCCTCTACCTTAACCAAAGAACGACCAGCGCTTTCTTGACTGCATAAGGACGAACTGTCTTGCCAGGACTGCTCGGGGGACCCCACACCCTTGTTGAATGGCTTCGCAGGGTTCGTACAACTTTGGTCAATAATTACTTTCAAAAAATATATTGATCACCTACAACATGTAATACTGACTCTGCAGACTGTCATAGAAATACTAGGTGGTCCACAAAAAAACTGATAACCCAACTTTTCTAGTTAGCACCCCTCAGAACCAGGAGGGGACAGAAATCAAATCAGTGAACGGGACGATTTCTGTCCTCTCCTGGTTCTGAAGGGTGCTAACTAGAAAAGTTGGGTCGTCAGTTTTTGTGTGGACCACCCTGTACTACGGCAAGCTAACCTAGACAAAACTTCGTAAAAAAAAAAAAAAAAAAAAAAGAAGAGGGTTTGTATGAGCATTATTGACTTCGCACATTGTCACACAATGGCCTCCCCGATTTCAGGACCAACTTGCCAAGCACTTTATGAAATCTGATGATTTTTTTAAGAAAAAATTAAAATTTGATATGTTAACAAAAAACAGTCAAAAGGCATTATTTAATTGGTAGTACGTGTATTCTCAAGGACTTGCAAAGGTTTATGCTAAACTGAAAAATAAGGACTAACAAGGTTTGAAGCACCAGTACGAACCCTGTGCTTGATGCAACCTTAAACCCACTTGCGTGCTGTGTACCATAAATCGTGTATCACACGTCCACGGGCTCATGCAGTTTATTTGGCTAAAATGGGGAAGTATGGGGTGTTAAAACACAATGCAATTATTTGTATAGGGATCGACCAAATCCGAATCGGATCTGAAGCCGGATCTTTAGGATTCGGACTTGCCAACATTTTGTGTCTAGAAGGTTGTTCAATATCTTCACTAATTTAAGGCCAATTTGAACATTCCAATACACCTTTCCAAGCATTTTTTCATCAGCTTTTCTAATGGAGCCAATTTCAAAAGGCTAGCATAACCCATTCCGAAGTTATAAGGGAAAAAACCAATGAATACGTTGCGAAAATGTGTACTCCGTCTTTAAACTTTACTCAACTAGAGAAAAAATGTAGTCTGTATATAATTCAAAGGGCTGAAACAATTAACAAAGGTTTTATTTTGGATTCGGTTAGGGTGCGGATCCGATTTGCCAGATCTTCTAAATTATCTGGATCAAATCCGAATTTGGTAAAAGTCAATTCCTAAATTCGTATATGTGATCTGGATTCAAACCAACATTAACGCAATCTCATTTTTTCACAAATTTAGGATACTGTATGGTCTCTCCTCCAAACTTCCTAGATAATTCACAGACTTAAAACTAATTTCTAACCACACAAACCTTTAAAACGTAAATGTATGAAGCTTTCAGTTAGACTTGTAGCAAAAAATCGATCAATTTTCAGATTTTGACTGTTGCATAAAACCCGTGAACCATTGTTTTAAATTTACAGTATTTGGAACATTTTTTCTTCAGAAAGTTGCAGAAAAAAGTATAAACTTTTTATTAGCACCTATGATTTTGTGATTACTTGTTTTTAAATATTGTTTATAAACATAAGAAAATAAGGTAAAATATGGTAATTATTCGGTAGAACTACTTTTCACGCTTTAATTCACCTACCTATCGACCCCTTTCGGTGTTATGGTTCAGAAAATCAACGAAAACCTGCGCAAATGCTCATTTATTTTTAAAAAGAATCATTAAAACATGTTAAAATGCTATTGACAGCCATAGTAACGCCACAAGAAAACCTGATTTCAACCAGAACATTAGTAAAAAGATATTATCTCTGGACGGACAAGTTTTTGGCTGCAGTTTCTGATGTTAAATGTTTAGCTGCACCGCGAGCGAGGCACGTAATTTGGGAAAAATTTCCATCATTTGTGAACATCGACCTTGCTTTACCATAATTTGCAGATTTTGCAGAGAAAAACATGCAAAATATACAAATTAGGGTAAATCGTGGTCGCTGTTTACAAAAATGGTCATTTTTTTCCAAATTACATGCCTCGCTGCCGCACTCACAGCGGCATCAGAAAACTTGTCCGGCCATACATAATTCCGTTTACCAAGGTTCTGGTCGAAATCAGGTTTTCTTGTTGCGCTTTCATGCACTGGTAGGTTTGATGTAGCAGTTACTAACTCGTAAGTACGTCCTTCATCAATCTGGAACAGTGTGGTTGGACATACAGTATGTTCAGCGTAGTGACAGTCAACTCCATTAAACGATTTTGACCTTGAAGCATTTTTTTTTTGGGGGGGGGGGGGGGAAGAGGCTTTAGCTCCACGTGGGTATTCAATACAGGATTTACGGTAAAACAATAAGAGGCAAACAATCATCGAACAAGCTAAACCTCTTCATAGTAAATACTACCACCAGTCATTAGACTCATTACTAACACAAAACAAAGTCGAAAAATCATTCATTTACGCACTAATTATTTGTAATAAGAAAACCAGAGAAGACAGTTCTTGGAAAAAATGCCAACTTTTACCACATAATACAGCTAAAAAAGCTTTTAACTTTGTGTTCTGCCTAAATTTTATCAGTCTGAATCAGTTTAAAATTTAGAACCATGATAATGAAACCTATGATGGATTCAGGTTATGTAACTTGTGGCCGGTCAAATTTTAATCTTTAGCAAATCAGGATAGATTCGAAAAACATCGCTGCAATTCATACTGTGAAAGGAAATAGATTGTAACGCAGCAGGCTTTACCGAAAGCTGCAGTCACAGCAGCTGAATACTCTACTCAACAGCTGAATAGTTACTTCCTATCACTCACTACAGAATTGTCTACAACATCAATATCTCTTCAACATGTGCTCCCCCTTAATCTGTAGCTTATGCTGTCTAACAATATAACTGGCAATTTTTTTTCACAGTCTAACCAAGAACTGACAACTTAGCACACAATATAATTACAGTGCTGCGTAACTCCAGTGCATAAAAAATAAAACATTTCTAGAATGGGGCCATCCATACAGTAGATCAAGGGTCACATGCCGTTCACGGTCATCCACAAAATATGCCCAACCTGAAACTTTTTTCTTCCAAGTTTTTGAAAATAAAGTCCAAATATGGACAGTTTTGCTGGATACAAAATGCAATTCCAAATATATTTTTTGTACGAAATTTATGAAAAATATCAACTTTTGTTAACTCTGACGAAACAGGACAGAAAGTCAAATGGGCTCGACAAGGGTTACAAAAATACAGGGAGGTCCACAAAAAACTGAAGACCCAACGTTAGCTAAGTCTAACTTTTCTAGTTATCACCCCCTCAGAACCAGGAAAAGGCAGAAATATTCCCGTTTCATTAGTTTATTTCTGTCCTTTCTTGTTGCTGAGGAGTGCTAACTAGAAAAGTTGGACTTTTGGGTAGTCAAGTTTTTTGTGGACCAACCTGAACAGGTGCAAACTTATTTACGTTGACTTTGGACTTAAATGTCAGACTGCCAGAGAGCGGGGAATTGAACCCACAACCTTCGAAATCAAAGGCCGAAGTCTTAGTGCTGAGCCATACAGCAAAGGCCGTGTCAATATGGCTCAGCGGTAAGACTTCAGCCTTTGGTTTCGAAGGTCGTGGGTTCAATTCCCCGCTCAGGCATCTTTTGTTCAATGCAGTCAAGATACACTGGCCATCTAGAACAGTGAATCGTGGTAACACCGAGCGTCGTCAACAAAATTTGTTCCAAGTTCTTTTTCAAAGATTCTGAAAAATGGAACCTCTCTTTTCGGAACTTCTTGAATCCAGAAATGTAATCCCTATTTGCAATTTTTTTGAAACTTTAAGAAATGTTGGGCTTGAAATATGACCAATTCAGAATCGCCTTGTGTGGATTTTACTGGTTTTCATTAAACATGGGAACTTGATTTCAATTTGCGTAGCTTGTCTTGGCAATTAGTTTTCTCTTATTACCAAAACTAAATACAGCGTGCTTCCCTAACATTCGAAAAACTGAAGGTTCGGCTGTTTTACTTTGGTTGACACTCATGATTACAAAAACTTACTGCAAATTTAAAATCCAGTCCAAAACGGACAACCAAAATTGTTCAAGCTTCCACTAAAACTTGCAAATTTTCGACATCATTTGGAATGGTTGTCTTCCTCAGGCAAGTCTAAGAGACTTGCACCATATTGTCCACACTCCAGCACTCCACTACTACAACTAACTTTCTTGCTGTAAGACCTTCGAGTGCAATTCTCTTAGACTGTCGCCTGAGGAAGACAACCAGTACAAGTGTTGTAGAAAATTCAGTTTTAGTGGAAAACTGAACAATTTTGGTTGTGCGTTTTGGACTATGAATTTTAGATTTGCATGAAGTGATCATAAATACAGGGTGGACCATCAAAATCACAAATTGGAATCCAAACTTTCTATGCATTAAAAAAAGATAAAGGGTCCAATGACTTGCAATGTAACTTACTTTTACATATAGTATTAAATTTTCTTCCCCAAAATAGGCGACGTGAATCTGACACCAAATATTAAAAACTAATCCCTGACTTAAAGATATTTAGAAGCACACGTAACGTATTGACGGTTACAGACTAGTGCTGTAGTAATGATCGAAACTCAAAAGGCAACAAAAGTTTCGAATCGGTTTCCAGCAACGAAATACTTCATTTTATGAAAACACCTGCTGAAATGCAATTCTAACCCTTTAACTTGGTTTAAGCATTAAAGAACCGTTAACATGATCGTTAAACATGGTCGTCTACATTTTTAAGCACTTAAAAACCTCGATTGCCACATCACAGCTTAAAGCTTTTAAGCTGTAGTACTGCTAATATTATTGAATTTAGGTTATAATCGGATAGAAAATCTTTAATTTATTTCTTAAATACTCCAATGCTTGTGAGTGGACCGGCATTTTGAACCCACCAATTTTCAAACCAGAACCTTAACAGGCGCTATTATGTTGATAAAACTAGCACATTACCACAATAAAGAAAATAACTTGGGTTAATTGCCATTTAACCAAAAATTCAATAGTGAATCTTATAGTAAAGACGACGATTTCTTCATCCACGTATTGATACAAACAGCACAAAGAAAATTAAAGTATAGTCTATGGGATCACCGAACACAATGATTCCACTTACTAGTTCTGTTGGTTAATCTAGACCATTGCTACTATATGAATGGCACCCATTAAACATTAAAAATATTGCAAGACATTAAACCGTAACCAAAACGTAAATAAATGCGACGGGGGTGTGAGAGTACCACCCACCTGCACTCTCATTACCATTGGCAGTGTCATCCTGCAGCGAGACCGGAAGTTGGAAAGTGCGAATTGTCTCGGGACCACCAAACACGATGGAAGGGCCACCTGTTGAGTGTTGGAATACCCACAGAAAGATGACGGCCAAGAACAATGCAAAATACTACGTAGTCTACTTAATCATTAGAAGCCCAAAAACTAAAAAAAATACTGCGCATTTTTTAAGTAAACATATTTAACTAGAACAATATAGTTAGATGTTAACTAATCTTACCAGAGTTGGGGAACATCTCTTCGAGTTGGATGAATAGGTCATCACTTCGATCATGGATCCGAAACAAGGCATCCTCAAGAGCAGTCTCGTAACCTTCTTCCCCATCGTAGTGAGACGCCTAAAATTTGCATTAGTTTTAGCACACTACAATCTCTTCCTCGCTTTTAAGTTTTAGTAAAGTCACTACCATAACTCAAACTAATGCTCAACATATTGCTGATCAACAAATTATAACAAATCGTCATTTATTACACGTTTATATGACTTTGTTTTAACTTCTTACGAGCCTTGTGAAGCAGACTACTCGTGTAGATGAACCTACTTCAAGTAAACTGAGGGACCTCTTGGATCGGAAAACCTCCCATCATTGAAGGAACAAAGATAACATCTGATGTTATCAGATAAATTACGTAGTTTATTAATATACAATTCTGTGACAAACTTACCCATTACTGAGTTGGGTAGTGACTTTTAATTTGTGCCTTGTGTACGGTCATAGGTCATAAATGGCAGCAGAAAAACTTTTTTGTTTGCACCATGTAAAGTTCTGATTGAAACAAACTGGTTACATACTATGTTCAGAATATCTTCGTATTTTATTTAAAATTAACTCTTCCGGGCCAAATTGTCGTTTAATTCCTACTACGGTATTTACATATTATTTATGTACAATAGCGTACACATGTATAATTGGTAATTTGTACACAACAATCATCCCAGTATTTTTAATGGGCTTTTCCACTAACTGAAAAGCTCTCCATTCCTCTCAACAGAGGGAGCCATCATCTGCAGCAACAAAATGCTAAAGACAGATTTTCAAAGTACCGTTGCAGCATGTCTCCGTAGTTAAAATCTTAAGTTTCTACTCCGTAACTTAGCCGAAAATTAGCTATACTGATGTAAACAGTGACTTTGGCATAGCATTAAAAAGTCTGGTGAGTAAGATACACGTAAGTAATAAGACTTGATTAAAAGGTGAGGATTTGACATTTCCAACTTCGATAAAAAAAATGCTTTAGCACAATTAGGGGCAAATCTACAGTTTTTCTGGTTCAATCTTTTATTTAGCACTGAACTTTCTGCATCTATTTGTGACGTTTCAAAGGCAGTCAATTAGTATGAAGAAGATATTTTCCAACAAGAAGAATAATTTATAATTAGAAGCCGAAGTACAGCTGGTTCTCTATGCTGTAGCACTGTGTTCCGTACGTCTATCACAGCAAACTACATCTTTAAACTAATGCAGGCACAGTTCTTATGATAAATTTACGTAGTTAAAATCTTAGTGAAAAGTAGAGAAGTACAGTCTCCAACAAGAGTAATAAAAATGATTTGTAATAATTAGGAGCTAAGCTGCAGCTGTGTTCTAAGATGCAGCACCGTGTTTCTGAATCAATTGACAGGAAGTTACGTCTTTAACCGGCTGCAGTGGCAATTCTAATTAAGATAAATGGATGTAATTAAGCTTAGATATGAAAGGAGATACATTTTTCACGAACATCTAATGATGGTAATTTGGGGTCTACTTCCACTAATTTCTGTGCATTAAGTTCTCTGCTCATGTTTTACAATCTTAGTCTTTCGGGTATAAGAAAACTATTGATTGATTTGGGCGAGTAGTTGATACAACTCTCCTCACATGGGTTTGTGAGAAAACCACACCCTCAGCACTCAAAACAATCTAGATGACGATCCCAAGGAGTAAGTCTGTCTGTACCAGCATTATTAAACTTAAAACTAATTGAGCAAAAAGTATGTGTGTGAACCACGAAGTGTGCTACGAAAGTGATTTAATGACACAGCGTGACAGCACTGTCTTCGATGAGACAAGTGACACCCATTGAGAAAATGGAGGTGGCACAAAATTCAAAGTTAGGCCGTGAAAAGAAATATGTTTGGTTCTCGGGCATATTTTCATTCCAAAAGGCACCAGGCCACCAGGCTTTTTATTTTATTTATTTATTTATTGGAAGTAACTCGAGTCTCCATTTAACTTCCGAAAACCCTAGGATTTAAATTTTACAGAGCTGCAAGTGGTTAGCTTAACAGTATAGTACAATTATTGAACATCAAGTTGGGCTAAATAATACTTATATTCAGGTAACTGAATTTGTTTTCCTTGTACGGTGATAAATTAGCTTGCGCTAGCAAATAAAAAGCGATAAGGGGAAAATTTGACCACCAGGCAGGGCCTGAGAACCGAATAATTTTTTTTTCGTGGCCTTACGTCTTTACTGACGCAGTGGCGATTCACGGGTGTAATTATAGGCTTATAACGAAAGGTGATGTATATTTTTAAACAAAGGTACAATACCCCAGTTTATCCTAATTACAATGGGTCTGCAGTCGTTAAAGATGTAACTTGAGGTGAATGGAAGCAGAAAGCACGGGGCTACATCATAGAGAAACAGCCGCAGCTTAGCTTCGTATTACGATAAATCATCTTTATTAGGCTCACTGGAAAATATACATTTTTTTAACTTTGTCTAAGATGTAACTTGTGGAGAATACATGCAAAAAGCTCGGTGCTATAGCACACAAAGCCTTGGCTTAGTTCCAAATCAGGCTATGATAAAAGTTATTATTCCTGGTGAAAATATACATCTTAACCTTTCATCACAGCCTACATAATTCCATAAATAAATCTTTAAGCAAAAACATTCATTTACCAGGGGTACCTGGTTGAAATTGGTTTTATTGCCTAACCGAAAATATGGATTACCAGAGTTTTTAGCATTCTCCTTCTCTCTGCAGTTTGATCTAGGGATTAAAGTTGTAGGAGCCTGCCAGTGTGACTTCATCTTTTATTCCCCTACAGTGCGTAGGCAGTGACACAGAGGGAAAGCAGGGCGGGAAGAAGGCAATGTATATTTTCAGAGAAGGTTTGGAAAATCCGGAAGGCAATGTGGAAGATCGATTAGGAGATCTAGTAAAAGCGAACCATGCTGCTGCTGGCCAATTCGGCACCACTAGGATGAACAGTCTGGGGGAACTGAGCAATCTTGCGGAGGACCAGAGGAAGAAGCCTGAATGGTGGGAAGAGGTACCCGAAGAGGTGGACCCAAGCTAGTGGTAGTGTAAGGGCGTTCACTGCCCATGCTCGGTCGTTCGGAACTGGGCTGACGAATTGACGAATTGGTCCACCAGTGGACGGTCCCAGATGTTGAAATAGAGATTCGCAAATGCTTGTCTTGGGCGCCCATTCTCTTGTAGGCAGGGACCGGCGGGATAGGGAATCTGCAATGACGTACCTACTGCCTGGAATGTGTAAGGGAAGAATGCAAGGCGAAAGACTGATGTGACCTGATGGAGTATGCACGAGCTCCCCCCCCCCCTCCCTCCTCCTCTTCTTGAAGGTAGGCCACAGCGGTCGTATTGTTGATGTGGACTTGGACCAATTTCCCAGCAACGAGATGGGAAAATGGCGGAGACCCAAGAGAACACCAAGAAGCTTGAGGACGTTGATGTAAGTCTGGTTCCATTGTCGCCAGGCACCGGACATCACCTGGTTGTCGATGAGGGTTCCTCAACCTTGGAGGGACGCATCTGTCAGAAATTGTAGTTCTGGATTTTTTTCGTGTAGGGGTAATGTTTGGGTTAAGAGTGGGGATATCCATACACCAGAGCAAGATTTACATGGGGAACGTTGCAGGAACCATGCAGAATCGATGCGAAAATGATGGACAGGCAGAGTCATCCAACGGCTGTATGGGATCAGGTTGGCTACTGAATATAGTGTCCCTATGAGGAAATTGAGATCTAGTAAGGTAAATGTTCGAAGTCGAAGGAATTACCAAATCTTTGTGACGAGATCGGAGATCCTATCTGGCGAAGGCTTCACAGTTGCGGTTCTCAAAGTAAAACCCAAGAAAAAAGAACGAGACAGGACCAGTCGAGACTTTGGGAAGTTGATGCCAAACCCCAAGCGCTTGAGGAGGCTGATGGTAATGTTTTGATAGTGTAGAAGCATTGCCTTGTTTTGAAGGGGAAGGACCCAGTCGTCCAGATAGACGCCCCGATTTGGTGTTGATGAAGGGTAGCTACGTCTGGTTTTAGGACGGCTGTGAGTATGCAGGGTGCCGTATTGAGAGCGAACGGGAGGCAGAGAAACTCGTAGCCCGTGCAGTTGCAGATGAATCTAAAGAGGCGCCGGACAGACGCATGAAGAGGAATGTGTAGGTAAGCGTCTACAAGATCGATGGAAATCATCCAGTCGGCTTTTAAGAGCAAATGGCGAATGGAGTCCAGTGTTACCATTTCGAAATGGGTCGTTGCGAACGTATTGGTTCAGTGGTCGGAGGTCGAAGATTAACCTGAAATCACCTTTTTTTTGGGACAGAGAAAAATGGGACTGTAGAAGCATGGGTGGTCCAGATTTGGACTCGGTTAAATCGCCTTCTTGGTTAGTCGGTCATGTATTTCTGCTGAAAGGGGGTCTTAAACGACCGTGGTCGTGGACCATGGAGGCGACGCGAGTGGCGATCGCTTGATGACACGTGAAGAAAATCCCTTGCTGATTGATATAACTGTAGGGTCAGTCGGAAGAAAGTGTCGTAGAAGACCCCCCCCCCTGACCGGTATGGTCGTGTAACAGTTGTCAGCGACCGGAACGTAGTCGTTGCCCGGGTCCAGGTGAATCATATCGTCCTGGACCTCTACCAAAAGTTCAATGGATGAAGAGGACGGTGTGGCTACCCAAGCCAACGCCTCTTTTGGCGGGCCTTTTGCTTCTGGCATAATGTAAAAGGAAGTACAGGGTGGTCCACAAAAAACTTATGACCCAACATTTTCTTTAAGTCCAACTTAACCAGTTAGCACCCCTCAGAACCAGGAGAGGACAAAAAAATCAAAGCTAATGAAACTGAAGATTTCTGTCCTCTCCTGGTTCTGAGTGGTGCTAACTAGAAACGTTGGACTTACAAAATGTTGGGTCATCAGTTTTTTTTTGGACCACCCTGTATATGGACCACGGCAGCTCAGACCACGGTATTTTAATCTGTATTCCTGGAGAAGAACAGCACGTCCAACGAGGTCGAGACGTAAGAGTAGAAAAGATGAAGTCACGGTCGCCACGGCACTTTATATAGCTGGAGGGATGCGCAATTGCGCGTTGAGCCGCGAGGCTGGCAGGCTCCTAGAACTTTAATCCTTAGATCAAACAGCAGAGAGAAGGAGAATGCTAAAAGCTTAGGTAATGATATTTTCGTCGGCATACAAGTTTTTTAGTTGACATTTATGACCTTTGACCCTGGGAACAGAGGGGCACCTCACAGATTCTGGGTTAGGACATCAAACAAAACTAAAATCTGTCATAAAACCTGAGTTTGTAACTTCTTTCAAGGTGCAAGCCATTTTTCTGAGTTAATGAACAGACGCGTCAGGACAAATCCAAGAGTATGCTAGCTTTCTTAGGTTGCTTTCTCGCCGTGTGCATGCTGACATTTTGTGTATAGTGAATGCCAGCTGCAAATGCCCAGGATGTTGCTAGAGCTCATAGCTCGCGGGATTTGATCATCTGGTTCATAAGCCCTCCTTCACAGTATCGCGGATTCGAAGGGCCACTTTGGCAGATGTGAGATTTCGGTTCGTCGTTGCTTGTGACGAGGGGTCGATTGGGGTAGTGTATTGTTTCCTCCATTCTGCCCGTGACTGCTGATGTTTCCAAGTAGAACTTTGTCTGATGGGGTACTGTAATCTTTCGACATCCTCTTTCCCTACGATGGGACTCGGCGCCTGAATGACCACGGGTGTAAGTCGGATCCTCTGAACATTGCATTTTGCTCCCAATTCCGATTATACAGTGACGTCACGCTTCTCACATCCCTTCCAAATCTAAGGCACCTTTTGCTTCTGGAAAAAGCAGAAAGTTCGCTCTGGCATCCTGCTGATGCCACGGCTATCAGGAAGACCATCTACTGGGTTCAATGACGCTCGACCAAGGGGATCGTATGTAGGTCTCGACAGGCTGGCTAGCACCAGATGGAGGTTCCGTGGTTCGAAGTAATGTCCTGCAATCCGTAGAATGTCAATACAGAATTGATTGCAGAGTGATATCCTTTTATCGCCATTACAGAGTCCTTGGTCAAACCATTCCACGAAGAACTTGACAACGTCAGTCGTTTTGCAGGGATTAGCCGTCGATACCCAGCACCATAGACAGGACAACTTTTCCCAGAAAAGCCTCTGTAAAATGATTTCAACTGTCTAATTTGAGCATGCTGGATCCGAATCTGCCCGGTGCCAAGTCAAATTATTACTGAAGCCCCGAATTCAGATGGCGTCCAAAAATGGGACCTGCTTCTAGTGTCTAACCAGTCACCCGATTGGAAATAAACCGGTTACCAATTGTGTTTATAGTAAGATTCCTTCCTCAAAAAAGGTTCTATTCAAATATTAGTAAAATTAACCCTTCTGGCCGAAATTAGTCATAGAAGTTCTTACGCCATTTATGTACGCTATTCATACAAGCGCTCGATCTTTAAACTGCTGCATTATTCATTATAAATCAGATAAATGGATGTCATTAGGCTTAGATGAAGATGTATGTTTTCCATTAAGGGTAATTAAACTGATTTATATTAATTAGAAACTAAGCTATGACTCAGCAACACATCACCAGACTCTCTTGCCAACACATCCTGAACTCTTTAAGGAACACATGAGCCCCAACTGATTCGACTGCTGCCTAGTACTCGGAACCCAGGACAAACAGGCAATCCTTACGACCATCAGCTTACTCAAGCTAGTTTTGCTACGTTGTAGCACTTTGATTTTTCCATCGTTTTACAATAAGTTCCATCTTTAAACTGCTGCAAATGTGTTATGGAAAAAGAGCTACTGGTACCGAGGTGTTACAAAGTGCTGTAGGACGAATTAAATACAAATGCAACATGTCGTCGGAACACACAGTATTACCTAGTCCCCCCGCCCCGGTTATTCTTCATATGGGGGGGGTGGGAAGAATAATTGTTCTTCAGTCACACCCAGTCGTTAGAAAAATATTTATTTGAAAAACAATCAGGAAAATATGCAGTGGTTCTCTATCATAGCACAAGCCCCACGTCCGTAACCTTTCAATTTTCCTTAAAAATCTGAAAAGGAAGCTTGTACCAAATTCCTCACCTCATCATCCTCCTCTTCATCGTCATCTTCGTCGTCATCGTTTTCATCTCCATCATCCTCCTCATGATCATCACGATCGCCGTCGTCTTCACTGTGGGTAGTGTCAGACTCCGAATCAGACTCACTGCTTTCGTGGTGATCGTCTTCACCTGATCAACCAAGCAAAATCACAAACAACGTCACAAGCACCGTTTTTACACTGGAAAAAATTTATCAAAACATGCTCAATAGACACAGCATGCCACCACTACCAGACCAACACAAAAATTTAACTACAAACAACAACATCACCTAAAGCGACCGAGTTTTAAACAGTAAATGCAACCAGACTCCAGAAAGGTAGTATTAAACAGCAACCAAGGCTGTACCAATAGTTGAGACAAGTTAGCACAACAAATACATTAACATGCAACTAAATAGAGCAGCAATATTGCAGTAAAACTTGCAGCTGATTAAAAGGACTAATCCACACCTGTATTCTTTAGTTCTACACGTCCATTCTGGACACTTAACTATTGTACATAATACAACAAAAACGTATAAAATCACTTTCCTATGACAAGGACTTTCTTATGGTATCGATTTTTCTGGTGTTTCTCCAAAATAGTAAAAATTTAACACTCTGGTTACAAATTCCTTAAATTTGGAAAGTGTGATGCAATGCAGTGCTTTTAGGTTGTCTGTTGGGAGGCAGATAACTGTTACAGACTTACAGATTGGAACACTAGCATAAAAAAGAATCTGAACACGTAAATGTTAGGTGCTTTCCCTCCTTTTGAAATGGAGAAAATTTTAAGATTAGCATTACAATACCAATTTGTTCAATAACCTTAATTTGAACGCTATGAAATCTGGGAAGCATGAGGGACAGAACGAGTGCTTAGTAACAAAACATGGAAATTTTCTTTTGTAAATCCTGTGCCTAACTACCACAGTTCTAAGTTTATGCAAAAGCCAATAAAAACACCAGCACATAGCCCGACAGAACTACTACAACCCAAAATTGGCACGTAACTCAATTAGCATGCTAAGTTTAATTGCTTAGCGTGGCGTATAGCAGCCCCATCGCTTCTAGCAAAGTGTAAGTGAATATAGGATTAGAGCTAGTAGGTTTGAATAAAGGCTTGTATTATGGGTAAAGTTCACTTAGGCCTAACGACCTCACTAATTTTAGTGTGATAATGTCCTTAGCATTAATAAATTCTCACTTAATTGGAAAGTCTGAAGTTAGGTTTAAAAGTATAGCATGCAGTCGGCAGTTCACGCGAGGTGAAATTATTTGCAGTTGGATGGAAATTTTAATAGATTAACACAAAAAAAACCACTTAAACTGAGCAATAATACATTATTTGCCTATGACTGCAACTAAATAAGTACAGAAGTTTGAAAGATTTAACATGCAATCTTATCAATCATAAACTTCTCCCAAACAAACATTTGGTCTACTATTGGTACTGCCTTTGCGTGGAGGATGGAAAGTTAAATATCCGACCCCAGCTAACTGACAACAAGCAGCCTATCAAGCAAGAAAAACTGCAGAATTGCAGCACGAGATGACACTCACTCTCGTGCTGGCTGATCATCTGCGATGCGTGATGATCAATGTCCTCCGTTTCCATGGAAATCATGATGTCACGATTCTCTGTACCTTGAGGAGTGGCTGGAAGCGATAATGTTTAACAGAGAGCAACAGGATGAAACATGAAACGCAACATACACAGCATTTTTTCACCAATCAACACGCTTTGATACGCACACTATCAGTACAAGTCACTAACGACTCACTTGTCTCACCCAGTATCTGGTCATCATGGTTTCCATGTCGATCCAACAGCTGGTCCATGATGTCTTCCAATTCAGCTTCTGTCTGAAATACCAAACCCTGTATTGGAGTTCAATTCCAAATTAGACTCGCAGGAAGAAAGGAGTAGAAATTAATGGAAGGTTATGTGCTTTAGTAAAGTTGAAACACAATCACATAAAATATGGCTGTGTGCTGGAGTCACTCTTAATGACAAGTTTGATACATGTACCCACTAGTTTACTTAGATCAGTGCTATAGCTGAGTATACAGGGTGTGTCAACAAAAAACTGATGATTTAACATTTTTTTAAGTCCAAAGTTTCTAGTTAGCACCCCTCTGAACCAGGAGAGGACAGAAATCCTAAAGTATCATTAGCTTTGATTTCTGTCCTTTCCTGATTCTGAGGGGTGCTAACTAGAAAGGTTGGAATGTTGGGTCGTCCGTTTTTTGTGGACCACCCTGTATGTATTATGAAGCTTGAAATTTATTTGCCATACCTGTGGAATTTAGGGGGTTAATTACAAAGCACCTTCACAACATGTACCCTTTTTCTTAATTATTCACACTTTTCCTCAATGTTGCTTGCTATACTTTCTTAGTGCAATTAATTCAATTGCTATCACTAATACATGTTAAGCCGGCTTTCCACTGAACTATCAAAAAAAAAGCAGGACAATAGGAGCAGCTTACAGAAGTAAGATAATAGTCTGGTACTTGTCATTCCGTGAGAATTCTGTGAGCCGAGCTATTCGAAAAAACCCTACGCTGCCACTTGAGTTGTAGTTTCTTTGATGCACAGAACTTTTTTGCTACACCTTTCGTTAAGTCTCTTACAGTTCTCAGTCCGATGACGCATCTTTCGTGTAGAGAAAACCCTCGTTTAACGTCAAGATTTCCATGAGCTTAAAGCGAGTCTGCATCTTACAACTTTTGTTACGTGAGGATACTTTATCAATCTGTCTGTCCTTCAGTCGAAATTCAATTTTCCTATTCTTTTCAACTTTTAACCAGAAACATCTGAATCAACTTGGTAACATCCCCCATTCACCTATTACCTTGTCTGCTTCAAGAGGCAGCAAAAGACACCCCATCATTGTTAAGTAACTGCTGAAACACTCTTTGCAGGCAGGTTTCCTTTCTTTATGATACATGAAGACACTGAAGGTTCTATAAAACTGGATTTTTTAAAGGCAGTGTTTTAGCCAGTTTCTTGTAAGCTGCTGTGAAAAAGTTGCAAGCACTCGTATATGTCAAATGGTCCAAGACGCTCATTTTTTTCCGAAAGTAGCTTCAGCATAAGATAGATACATTCAAGTTTTTAAAAGTAGGAAAATTAACTAGCTTGATTTTAAGTGGGAAAAGTAGGACATTTCTTAAAAAGTAGGACATTCACCAAAAAAGTAGGACAACTGTTAGGAATTAAGTTGGAATTTGTAGGGATGAGCTTGTAAAATAAATTCGTAAATAAATGTGATAAAATTGTGTTAAAGCTAGACTGAACCCAGATCACGCATGTCCACGAAGGAGTTAGGCCTAAGCACCCTTCTTGGACATTCGATTCAAACCCCCCCTCTGCCACCCCCCATTGTATTAACTTTACCGACCCATGGGCAATTGGGTATTTAATAAGATTTATGGTAGTCCTCTCAAACAAATAACACATATAATGAAATAGCGATCTTAGAACATTTTGAAGTCATTGATTCGAAGCTCGGCTTAGCGCGAGATCGGCAGATCAGTAGAAATGATCGATGTATATCAACTGATCCAGATTTTGAAAATTTTATAATAGTAACCAACAGAAGATAGCTAAGAAAATACTCAGGGACATCCTGAGCAAAACTGTAAAACCGCCATGTCATAAATCTCGAAACGGTTATCGATATTTCAACGAAAGTTAATGAATCACATAGAGACTATTCCACGTGCCATGGCTGTTTGCTGTGAGTGCATATCACGTGACTGGGCTAGTCCAATCAGGCGGCCAAACAGCCGTTGTTCTCGTTCGTCATTGGCTAACTCATGGTGATGTCACGGCAAACAGCCATTGCGCATGGTTTAGCAGTATTAAAACTGAAAATAACGTTCCAAACATTCAACAGCAATAACAGGTAGTCCAGTATTTATTTAGTACAATATCTGTTTAACGAAACAGTAAGAAAATATTTCAGAATTCAATGTTCCTTTTCTCTTTTTTATGAAGTGTATTTAGGTAAATAAAAAGGAAGTAAAAGTCTAAAATTACCTGCGCTTCAGTGGTAGTATCCAGCGCTTCAGCAGACGCAGTAACATCAAGACCTATTAATACAATAAAGAACATTGTCGACGAATTCAAAGTTAACAGCCTGATTCTTCCAGTACAAATAACCTTTACTTTGTTAATATACTTATTACAATATAATTTATATAACTCGGCCCAGATGTAGGCCCACAGTACACCTTAATTTGGGGGGGGGGGGGGGGGCGGAAGAGGGAAACAAGGGAAAAATAACAAGTTTAAAAAAAAAAAGCAGCCTGGTAATTAGGCATGTAAGAGTTGAATAACTTTAATTCTAGTCGAGCCGAGTATGGAGCAGAGTTGAGTATTTACTTAACATAGTTTGAGTGCAAGTTTTTTTTTTTTTTATTTAGTAAAAACAACTATTTTCAACAGAAATTAGTTTTTACGTATCCTAAAACGCCTCTTTTTTTTTCCTATTTTGCTCCAAAATGACAATTAGTCTCGTCTTCTTAGGCAAATTTGCGCCATTTTTTGGACAATTTAATACCAACAGAAGTCTCAATTTGCCAACTTACAACTTTTAACTACTGCTGCGTTGTTTCTAATTTAGATGGATGACTTCAATTAGGTTCATTCGAAAGGTATGAATGCCTTCCTTGCAAAAACAGCAATTTAAAGGGTCTACGACTATTATGGACCAAGCTACACCCATTTTACTAAGGGCTAGTATCGCAGTCAACGGTAGATTTTTTTTCAATTTTTAAATGTAGCTGGGACGCTTCTAATTTGGGTGGATAACTTCAAAAGTAAGTTCATCCGAAAGGTAGGGACGCCTTCTTTGCAACAAGGGTAATTTAAAAGGTCTACTACTGTTAGGGACCGAGCTGCATCCATTTTACTAAGAGCTGGTATTGCAGTCACAGATTTTTCGCTCACATTCAACTTTCAACTGTTGCGGAGACGTTTCTAATTCAGGCGGATGACACCAATTAAGTTCATTCGAAAGGTACACGCCTTCTTTGCTACGCCCATTTCACTAAGGGCTTGTATGACAGGGTCAGTTAGATTTTTCGCTCATTTTATATGCACCAGTTCATCCGAAAGGAAGTCATTTCCCTCTTGAACTGCATTAACAGTGGGATCCATGTTCTCTTTGGTAGGGCTCAAATCAGATGTGTGTCAGCCGAAGGTAGGTTCCTTGTGGATTTGGTAGCTACTAGGTACAATTTGAGCACGGGGCCCCTGCCGAGCTACCGCTTTCAAATAGAGGAGCTAGTTCCTTTAATGACAATGCATTTGAAAGTTTTTCTGGCCGCAGGCTCTTGAAGCAGAACTCTGGATGATTAAGGAAGGTTACGCTTTTTCAATAGTCTTGGACCAGTGCAGCCTGCTTCCTTTGCCTGGTCACCATAGCCAGTGCCAACAGGAAGACCGTCTTGTCGGCAAGACCTTCATCCAGGTGCGAAAAGACATGCTCTCCAGGACGAGGGGGAAGTCCCGGCGGGAAAAGTTCTGAAGAGTTTTTGGACGCTCGATAACGCCTCAATGATACAGGAGACCATAATGTCCTGCGTTTCCTCCCCTTTGCCCATGAAGCAAGAACGGTATCCCTTGAGCGCATAACGTATCCCTTGATAACCAGTGATAGGCCATCTAGGAACAGATGTTGAGGAAAGTTGTCACCTGCTGGGTATTGGGGGTTGGATAAGAGTATCTAATTTGCATACCACAAACGAGAACTGCTGTAGGGATTTTGGTTTAACTCGGGGGTTGTAAATGTGCTGTTGCCATCCAGGAATTTCTTTTGTTTGTTATGGCCCAGTTGGTGGCCCAAACAAAATGATAGGTTTAAGAACTCGGCACCCGCCAATAACCACGTTATGCACCCACACAAACAGGGTTATGAGCCTTGCAAAGCTCACTACGTGTCTCCCAGAAAACATGTCAAGTCAAACAGTGGCAAACGCAACACATGAGAGAAAAACCCCATGCCTGTGAAGAATGCGGTAATGCGCAAACAGCCCAGCATATTTATAGCAGAGAATGTTGTTGTGTCCTACAGTTCCCATTGCAGCACTGATTAACTCTGAAACACCCGCGTGAATGACTGAAACTAAAGGTGAGTTGACATCAGCACAGAAATTTGGGTACTACGTAGTCAGTGGAAATTGGGCACCATCAGCTAAGCCGTTCTGTTAAGAACTGAATAAGAAACATTTATTGAAATGTCAACAGGGACCACTGGTGATACTAATCTCAAGAGTGGAATTAAGAAGGACTAATTTACGGGCCTTGGAAGCCTTCCTGGGCAAATTTTATGCCATGATCGAACAAAGCCTTAACATTCCTAAGAATGGGACCAACAAATTTCGCACTATCACTTTTTATCCAAAAAGTGACACGGTTTACGCTTACGACTAAACGGGCGTTTATCATCTGGAGTTTTTGGTGTGAGCACGAATTTTCAACCGGGAACAAGACAGCCGTTTTAAAGGTCTGAGTGGTCACTTTTTTGACAGAGCACGGCACATGACCATCCTGGTAAACATGCTCAAACGATTTAAGACGGAGTGTGCTGCAATTGGGAGGTGAGCCCCCACAGCTTATTCTTAAAAGTGAAATTTTGGTTTTGAACATAAACATAACGATGTTTAGCCATTAACTAGAGGTCAGTATTTTCGGATAGAAGTGACAATTGTTTACATCTAGAAGCATGGTTGTGATAAATTAGGCAAATCTGGTTTTATAGTTGGTTAGCTGTTCCTGGCAGTCATGTCCACATTTTTATTTCATTTACTACGTAAATAAAACCAAATAACACATTAATAAATCTAAACTAAAAAATAAAGCACTAAAATTTGTTAGATTCCTAATTAACTGGGAAGTAGCTCAGACTGATTTTAAGCTGTGTTTACTTCTGTTCACAGTGGCTTCATCTAAAAACAAAATTAGGGAGCAGATTTTAGCAGTTTCTCCTACGAAATGAATCTTGGGTACTGGTCTACTAATTGTTTAAATTCTTCAGAAATAAAAATTGTTTGTCTGTGCATTAAACCTAACTGACAATGACATGCGCGATTCCCGGGAAAACAAAGCCTCTTGTTGGGCGTAATTGTCACAGTCAGCATTTTTTTTGCAGTATGCGAAGGCAAGTTAGATAGGACTAATGCTTTTTATTTCTTATGCTCGCAATAACTAACCCAAAACTCAGTTCTGCATACACATCGCTATCAAGCGCACAGCTTGTTGGCAATCGCTGAACTTTAGTGATCAGTACCAGTAATCAGCAAGTGTTCGGCACCTCGCCAAATTTTGACCGGCAACCGATTGTTTAGGGATGGGTCGGTAACCGAAACAGATTCGGATTTTGAGTCGGTTTTTCGTAGTGTTCGAAAAATCAAAGATTATTTTTTACATATATTTCACAGAAAAGCTCCTGGTCATTTAAAAAGAAAATAGAGGAAAATAGTGCCACAGTTAGACCCATAGCCTATGACGCTGCTGGAAGTGAAAGCAGGTGCGGGTTAAAAGCTAGCCAAACTACTGTTACAAAAAAAAAAAAAAATCTTAAAATGTCTGGTTGGGGTGGAGGATGGCAAAAACCGAAACCTCAATTTTGTGGGCATGAAAACCGAAACCGGAACCGTAGTCAAAAAAATGAAACCAACCCATCCCTACGATTTTTACCAAGCAGGCTCTGATCGGCAAATATTGGTGCGGTACAGCCGTAACAAGAATCTCCCGTTAAATTTGGGGTTCACCAATACCCTACATTAAGAAGAGTGGATTAAAAAACGCAATAAAATAATAAAATATACAAGTAAAAGCACCATTAAAATGTCCAGTTTTTGAGTTACCAGTGATTTAACCTGACTGGCATTTATTCGCAAGTGACGGATTTAATCTAGCACTGCATTATACCCATCAAATAGCAGCAAGATGACAGGAGAACAACAGTGCACAAACACAAGCAAGCAAAAAAATTACCTCCACAAATTGAATTTAATGTAAGGAAGGAAGGGAACCTTAACTACTATTGAAAATTGTAATAACTTAAGAATTTTTAAACGGACTAATAATGCCTACCGTCAGTTTCAGTGTTATCGGTAACATCTTCCACTGTAACTTCATCATTGGCATTTGTAGCACCAGATGTGGTGGTGCCTGGAAAAAGCTTGTTTTCATATATGCCAAAATGTACAATTTTAAAGAATTAAGAAATTAACACTTGGTTTACCTGAACGTGCATTGTTCGTATCATCTTCCATGAGGCACTCGCTCGTTTCATCACGACTCGCCGATGGCTTAGGCTTATTATTGGCCTTTGCACCAACTGCAGGTGCCGGTTGGTTTACAATACGCGACAAAGTTTCTAAGGGCTTCAAAGCTGCATTCATTGTAGCAGCCATGTTCGGACTAGACAAATCGAGGCTGTGAGGAATGCGTGCCAAATCGGTGATCAAGCCACGACGCAGGAGGATACGTACCATGTTGTTCATGCTAATGAAAAATAATTTTACAATATCAATCTTTAAGACGTATTCTGCCCCTCAGTAACTCGTAGCAATGTCACTTACTTGGCTTGCTGCTGCTTGAAGGAAGGAGTTCCTAGCGGCTGGTTTGGAGGTGCTCCAGATGAAGGACAAGACTCGATCATAACATTAAGTAACCCTGTGAGACTTTGTACACGAAAGTGCTTTTCTAAACTTTCCGGATAGCTCAGAGCTCGTGACAACGCAGCTTTCACTTCGTTAATCAGAGCTGTCTGGGCATCTGGACTGTGATTGCATGAAGAAAGCGCTGCCACAAGCATTTGTGCCAGAGCGGGGGTATCTTTGTCTCCTGCAGTTTGGCACTGGGGCAACAATTCATCTAACACAAACGCAAGGGCCGAACAATCCTGAAATAAACCACAAAAGCAGTTTTAGATTATGGCTGCACTAGCGATTGCGTACCTTATTACCGTTCCAGAAAAATGGACTCTTTATACAATAAAAAAGGACAATGGACACAGAAATAAAAAAAAAGGATGAATTACATCCTAACACTTATTGTTTTACTCATTAAGATACGCAAAAATCCAACGGAGGAAACTGACCTACAATACCTAAACAAAAGCACAACACTGTACTGGGATGAGATTCTCAATAGTAAAAAAAAAAAGAAAAAGGAGGTAACTGTACTAATTTTGTACGTTTTCTGCGGTTAATACATATTCAGGAATGTTGCAAAGCTCAAAAAAAGAGGAAATCCGGCAAAAGGAGGAAGAAACTCATCCCTGTATTGAGTCACCCGAAACTTGAGTCAAAAAATGTTAATGTCTAGTGAGGAAACATTCACTGATAAAACGGGGTTTTACCCCTAAAAATAGTTTTTACTTAGCCTAAAATACTTACCTGTATTTTATATATGCTTTCCAGTTTTGGAAATGCTACCCGTCCCAAACATGAAATTTCTACTCTCCTGGTCCTTGCAATGGCACTCCCCGGGGCTCATGACCACCGCTAGGCGGCGTCCCATTCCCGCTCATTATCACAGTTTGTCTCCCCGTTCTAGACGGTTCGACGCGGGAGGAGGGTGGGTTCCTACAGGTAAGTATTTTAGGCTAAGTAAAAACTATTTTTAGGGGTAAAACCCCGTTTTTACTGCTAGCCTAAAATACTTACCTGTATTTTATATATGCTGACTTTGTCCTACCTAAATAGGTGGCGTCGAACCCACGCCTTTGCAAGACCATCCTACCGAAATCACACAAAGTGGAACATGTGTGAACGCAGTAAGCAACTGTAGACCCTTCAGGTCCGGTAGATAACCTACAACCCTTACCTTAATACTTCACTACTTTACCTGCCGCGGTGAATTGATACCCTCTGTCACCTGATGAGGGGGTTCCCACACGCTGTAGATGGTGGGCGATGAAGGTATTGCGGTTCCTCCAGCGACCAGTTTCGATATTTTCCTCCAACGGCGTTCCAGCTGTTAGCGCCCAAGATGTTACCCTGGTATGAACCCCGTGCATGTAACACCGCCCCCTGGCAGGAGTGTCCGAGCAACGTGCTCCTGTGAAAGCTCTGCCTATCGCTCTACCTTAGAGCCCTGGTGATGCAGGGTCGCGCGTAAAGTACCCACCATCCTTCGTGAGCTTTACGAACAGCGGGACTCGTGGCCTATCTCCACGGTACGAAATCCCTACAGCTTCAGTTTCCTCACATAACCTTTCGGGTCAAGTGAGGGAGGCCCTCACCGCTCGGGGGGGCAGAGAACCTATCCGAGAATCCTGGTTCCAATGAAGGGGTTAAAGTTGACACCACAACTGTCGTCGGTGTCTCATCTGTCTCAAGGGTAAAAGTGAGGTTTCTGGGGAAGGCATCGTGCCACCGCTCAAACAGGGGAGGGGGGGGGGAGACCAGAATATGCAGAATGCATGGAGGGTCCCCCTAAGGGCACAGTATTCGCCCTATAAGGCATAGTACACCGAAGGACTGGGTAACTCGCGACAACACTGTGCTTACATATGTCTCCTTGCTTCCCCCCGACTGCCAACCCTGAATAGATGGCAGCCCTGCACCCTTGATAGCACATGGTGTCAAACCCTGGTCAAATAGAGAACTAACACCTCGTCAAGTTCCCATGGTTAAGGTTGTGATGCACTAACCGTCTTAACACTGCACCACTCCAACTACCCTCTCCACATTCCTTCATAGATCTGTAAGGAAGAGTCGCGGTGACACTCCCCCACCACGTTGGAGACTCCCTTGGATGATCCTCCTTTAACACGCTCACTTTTCACAACCTGCCGGCGTGATGGTGTGGGGCGTAAGGTTTGGGTGGAGTGTGCTGCCCAGATGCTGGTAAGGGAAGTCGACCTGGTCCGCCGACTTCAGTGTCCATAGTTCTGCCAGTTGTAAACGAATGACCCCGCCCCTTGGCCACCAAAAGTTGCCCACTGGCTGTCCCACGATACTAGCAAGCCCCACGAAATGTGCGGTTGCAAGGTTGAGCTGGGATTGTCCGCACTCGGCTTTGACCCGGACTGCGAAGTTAGCCGAGACCCGGACTGTGTGCAGACCGACATCGGCTGTCCGCTGCTCCATGCCTTAGACCAGGACTGGGATACGATCGAGTCCGGACATTCCTGTCCGTTCTTGTCTCCCTCCTGGCCACTACTGAAAGCTAAGGATTCCAGTCCGGACTTGGTCCGGCCGGTCCCCATCGATACCTGGTCGGAGATTTGTGGGGCAGGCCCCAAAACCACACTGTTAGGATCGTGCCCAATGTCATCTCCTATGTATAGGCGATGACTCGTCATCACCATACCCTGTCGTATCCACACTGCCGTCCCGTCTAGGTGAGCCCGGTGGGGTAACATTGTCCTGTAGATTCACCAGTCCGTCCCCCTAGCTGGTGTCGACGAGGCAGCCCCCAGAGCCGACGTATCTCATCGTCCTCCAAATCTACTGATGTGGCGAAGTTTTCCCCCCGTTGGGTAACTTCACGGGTATAACCGCCACTGGAACCATCCACTGACCTTGCCCAGATTTATCTTTCGTCTGGGAAGGCAGCGATAACGTGACAGCGACTAGTATAGATAAACTCCAACTAAAATGCACCAGAACAAACGAACTGCTATGGTCATGGCTGCCAACCCCTCTCCAATCCTGCCGCATTGTCATTCAAGGGTACAGCGTGTCAAGCTATCCCTTGAATCCATACAAGCAAAATATACAAAGTGTCTAATATTTGGCTTGTTAAATTGTCTGAACAGAATCTAAAAATGCCTGATGAAATGCGTGTTTTTAGGTGAAAATAAGACAAAATACACGATTTCACACATTTTGTCGGATAACTGACTTTTTTTGTGTATCCTAGATACGGTAGACTTAGCATGGATGCTTGAATCACTATCACATTTCCCCCGAATTCATAAACACGTAGTCATAAAACACCCTACCAAGTCTAGGCAATGTTAGAACATGTCCCTCGCCGATCAGGAAAACACCGCCGAATTCCATCATCCAATAATGGTAGCCTAGTGGTAAATACCATGTCAATTCACCCATGCACAGGCAATGCTGCTATAAAAGCCACCGTAAATGAACTTCCCAAATAAACTTTACGCTACATCACAGATCTTATTTTTACCCTATTACCAAATTTCTGAGTCGTTAGGCTAATATTTCCAATAAAACCGTGAGATGTCAGTTCCAGGTTGACACCAAGTAAAGTGTAACTGTCTTCGGCATGTCAGCCACCAGGGCCGTAAGCCAATTGCTCGCCAGCTGGTAACCCATACATGGTTCGTCCAAAATTCAATCAAGAAAGTGATACTTGAAAGTGAGTAGCAAGTGCAATAATTCCAAACTATTAAAACCTCATAAGATACAGGCTAAAATTACCAGAAGGTTGGCAAAATTGTGAGGTTTATAATTAAATGCCGACCAAGTCGCTTTGCCAATTATAAATCATTTATTATAAAAATAAATGAAATCTTGAAACTAAGTGGTAAGCACTTAGCAATGTTCAACAATTATTCATCGCCAAAACCATACTCCTTTAGGAGGAAGTTTTATCCACAACACGAATAACCAAAATCCATACCATTTAATTGCCAAATTTTACTCGTTAAAATTAAGAATATCCACAGCAGTGAATGCGACTGGCGACACCACACATTCCAAGCATCGAATCACCAACAGTCATAACCCAAGTTACATGGAACATATGCTGTGGCCAAGCGACTATCAATTGCAGGGAACTAATTGACTTCCACTAAGCTTAACATGAAGCTTATAAATATATAACTTTCATCATTGGTGTATGACAAAAGTGTATAATTAACTATCTCCCTTGAATGTATGGAAATGACAAAGCGTTACTTTAGTAGGCTTTGACAAAAAACTCAAGACTCAAACCTTACTCAAGATTGTCTTACCAATACTATATTAATAATGGAAGATTAAATTAATCTCAATTTTAAGATTAACATGCAATCAAAATTAATACATTATATATAAAATACCACGCATGATATGGCGTGCCCGCGGTTAAAAACTGCGACACCCATGTGCACCAGCGGTCTGTGACTGCTACATGTGCCATTTCGTCTAGCGCTCGGGATGTAATCAACTACCGCCTGGATATACCAGTGGTTGACGATTTTTTTGGCGCTATGGGATCCATCAACTGCCCTCACGCAGAAAAGACTGGGAGAGCAGCGATAATGTGACTACGACTTAAGTTAAACTTCCACAACAACACACCAAGAACAGTAACAAGCAAGTTTGAGAGCATCTACCATCTCTCCATCCCTGTCGTATTGTGATTCAAGGGTACTGCGCATCAGGCCAGCCCTCGAATCACTGTCACATTACCCAAGGTGTTAGACTAACACCAACCATCAAACACAACTAGCAATGTTTCAATGATAAACCAATTTGGAAACAATACTCGTAACCAACCATACACTAGACTCTTACTGTAACACACTATGGTCAAAATAGAGGGCTGGGGTGGGGTTGCCATCCCCCC
>JAHWFP010161801.1:0-72388 GCA_023313725.1 Lithobius niger | reverse complement strand
TTACCTGGACGTCGTGGTGAGGGCCTGCATGCCCTAATCATACCTACGCCGGACGTCACCGCACAACAATATACACCACTTTATCGGTACAAACTATTACAAACCGATAAAGCTGACCGACATGTCCCAACCTTCACTTGGGAACATGGACAGGTAGCACAACCTGCCATTCTAGAGAATACACACATTATAATCTGTGAGCACGTGTAGATGCAATACTGACTGGCCAACTGCAAGTCATTCCCGACTGGAGTGGAAAGGCCCGAGAGGTAGGAGATGCTGCAACTAAGCACGTCTCCCAAACCGTGCATCCCTTTCACGAAGGCAGCCATTCCCGTGAAGCTTTCGGAAACACCACACTCATAACCTAACCGTCTGGTCCGGGCCCGACCCTTTGCGTGTGTCCATATTATATGGCATGGATCCAATAATACTGAATTTTTTTTTTTTTTTTTTTTTTTTTTTTTTTTTGTACTTGGCTCCAGCCACATTCCATTGGAAACCGGCTGTTTGTTTCACAAATAAAAAAAAAATAACTGTAATAACTCGACCGGCCCGTGTCATACAGAGACGATAAGCTACCAGAAAATAGTTTAAATAAGAAAACTACTTTCCCACGCACAGACACATCGCGGTTTCGTCACACAAAATTAACGCTCCACCGTCTGTCTGATCGGCCGATCGTGTTCACGAACGGCCGACGCACACTGTAAGCGTCACACATCACGATTCCACCGACCCACACACTGAACGAAATGCCGTTAATAAACACGAAGTCGGTCGTGTCTACAAACTGCTCATCACAACCTCCATGGTGGCACACCTTCTCTTGGATGGATAACAATAGCCAATTCGCCACCCGTCCGCCAGTGACCCGGCGGACTGTTCGCCGGTCACCAGCCCGCCATTGTCCCGGACTGGGCCGCCGGTCACCAGCCCGCCATTGTCCCGGACTGGGCCGCCGGTCACCAGCCCGCCATTGTCCCGGACTGGGCCGCCGGTCACCCGGACTGGAACGATGTCCGCAGCACTAATAAACAGCCGCCGGAATGTGGGACCCGGTGGACCAACAAACATTCAAAACCGTCGAAACACCTTTCTGCGTCGCCAGTTTCGATTACTTCACCACAGCCGCTTGGTCGGCTTTCAAATCCCCCCTACGCCTTTTCCATTTCATTGTCACGCACAGCGCTACCATGCCGCCATGACCGGTGCCTGATACGGGTTCGATGCTGACCCGGACAGCGCCCAAACAAAGGACGCGTCCACTCCTATCAGCAGTCGAGCATTACTCGTTGGAATCACGGAAACGACCCCCGATTCCAAATACATTCATATCGTTGTTTGACGATGAATGCCCTCCTAAAACGGCTAATTCTCTAGCCGTCTGATGCAAACCACTACGCTCGGTCGAATCTGCCCACATTGCCTCGACCGTCACGATCGTCTGGGCCTAAATTGTCGCACACTTCGGCACACTTCTAAATTGAAAAGTCACAAACTCTGCATCGGCGACACCAAGCTTGTGTTTCCAATTGATTCATCTTCTTCCACACTTTTGCTTCCCATAATCCGGGTAAGAAGCACATTTCGTATATCTTGTAGGCTTTCTCATGATGAGAGAATAGAGTAGTAGCGACTGTCTCAGTCGCGTCCCAAAACAAACTGTGATAATGAGCGGGAATGGGACGCCGCCTAGCGGTGGTCATGAGCCCCGGGGAGTGCCATTGCAAGGACCAGGAGAGTAGAAATTTCATGTTTGGGACGGGTAGCATTTCCAAAACAGGAAAGCATATATAAAATACAGGTAAGTATTTTAGGCTAGCAGTAAAAACCCATGTAGGTTTTCCACTAGTACCAAGTTCTTGCAATCAGACGGGATACTATAAAACATGAGAAACAACTTGCAACAACACTATCACTTGCAAAATTGCTGTGATGACAAACTGTACCTCAAGAAAGAAATGGTCAAATTAATGCATCACATTCCGCAGTGGGCTACAGAAAACATATACAGAAAACCCATACGTAAAAATGTATCATGGAAAAAAAAAGGCCTTGACGTAGGCAAAGGACAGAAGGTTGGATAAGCGGATGCGAAGTTAAGACTTTGTGACGGTCTCACTCGACAGTGGACTGCAGGAGTAGTCTCGTGACGCACGAAGAACAGGTGTGTGGTGTTGAATGTAGAGATGATGGTTCGACAGATCGGAACAAAGTCATAAAGAATGTAGAGTCAATGCGGCAAGGAAAGCAGGCCAGAAGCTGGTGAAGGACGCAAAATAAACAGCACAGAGAAACGTGGGTCCGGCTACTTGGCGCTGATGAGTTTAGGAAAGGACGAAGGGTAAAGAGTGTTACGGATTAATGCGAAAGCTCAGGGCTACACCCTTGACTCGCTTACGGCATGGAGCACAGGGCGGCAGACGAGTGGCATGGTCCGAGTATTGTACAAACCTGGGAAGTCTGGAACAAAGTGTATGGCATCATAATTGCCAGACAGAGTAGGAACTAAAAACGTTTTGAGCGAAGAGGAAGCAGATGCAGAGGTCCAACTCGACATCATACAATCGGCGGGGTCGGAGAATCCTTGACCGTGGTAGCTGTTTCGGTTGTTGAAGGTCGTGACGAAGGGGAGGGTTCTGTATCTGGTTTCCGCGCAATACCCAAGGGCACAGGAAACTCGTGGAGAAGGCGAAGGTGTTGTAGGAACCGTATGACGAAAGTCGTGGGGTTGACGTGGCACATTATGAGGGCATTTCGACCACAGTAGAACGACCACACGGGACCCTGCGAGATTTCGTTAAGGTACAATGACAATGTGCCAAGAAGGCCCCGGGTTAGCTGGCAATGAAGAGAGAAGAGGTTTGGTCTTAGGAGTTGGCTAGTATTATCTTGACTTGCCGTTCTTGGACGCAAAGCTGAAGGCGGGTATTCTATGTAACCAGGGTGACATTCGCAGCCCTAAGGGCAATAGCCTCTGTAGAAAGGGTGCGAGATGCAGACAACTCAGCCGAAATATTGAATTCCAAATGGGCGAGGCCATCACTAGAAAACTGAAGCCCACGGCAGACGGCTGTGTGCAGAACAGCAGCGGCGTTTAATAGGTTTGAATTGGTGTTGGAATACGGTGGCTCGGGAACAAGGCTGCTGATATCACCAGAAAACAGAAGGGGGGGGGGGTGGACAACGGTAGTGCAGAGCAAGGCAGCCGAAGGTGGTTGTGAAGGAATGATTGGCAGAACAATTGGTGCCAAAGGGATTGGTTGGGCTTGAATAACGAACGGAGGGACAGAAGGAGAAGTGGTCTGCGGACCAGAGGCGAAGGATGAGAATGTGTCGGTGAGCGAAGGGGGCGATTCTTTGTTGGAATACCCTTCATTGTCTTGAGCTTCTTCCGTGAGTTAGAAGGCCAAGGCTGAGGAAATCTTGGAAGACGGTGAATGTTGCAATGATTTAATACCCGCCGTCTTGGAGGGTGACGAATGTTGAGGCGGCAAACGTGATGAGGAAGCATTTTCCTTTGCAGCTCTAGTAGGGAGAAGGTCCCTGGCCCGCTAAAGAGCCTGTTGGGCAGCGCGAATCCGTGGTTTTCGTTGGTTGTTCTCGATGAGCGCCCAAGCTTCTTCGTCAATTGTCACGCAAATAGCACATGGGTTGGTGTGATAATTGCAGGAACGGTGGCATTGACAGACTTGATGGGGGACTAGATGCTAAAGTTTGCCTGAAACAAACCCAAGACACAGACATTGTTCAGGGCTTGGTGCACGAGGAGGATCCTGAGGAGCGTCTATCATGACAAGGCCGAAAAACACACTGGAAATGAGGACGTAGTGATGGCATTTCCACCGTGTGAGAGAACAAGATGAAGCTTAGTGATAAGGCCGGATTCTCGCCAAAACGTGGCGGGAAAACACCCCGCGTGTAGCGCAGGGACATCTGGTAGCACATTGACGAACAAGCTTCCGAGGAGACCGAATGCTGTTGGTGTAGTTGTAGGAGGGTAAATGTGTTGGTGATCGTGTACGGGAAGGAGCGAAGGATCGTGCAATGGGGCCCCACAGCCTGGTCGGAGTACCGGGAGAAGAATCATGCTTCAGAAAAGAAGGGTCATAAAAACTAAGACCAGCTGAGGAGGTAAAGGTAATGAACACCGAACGAGTGGAGGGTGCCATGGTTTTAATTTTTAAAGGACAAGATGATTGAGATGAAGGTTGCCCCCAACAAGCGGCAGGGACAAGGCAGTGACCCTGCAGGGCCGAAAGAGACTCTGTGAAGGGCAGCCACCTTCACTCATGTTTGTAGAGTGGAACTCTCAACCTGAAAGATTTGATGGGGTTGTCCTTCAAAGGGTACATTCCTAGGGAAGGTAGGGAAGGATCCAGTTTGCCAGGCTGTCTTTGGGTACTACTTTCCTGAACCAATTAAGAGGTCTTGATCCCCCACTGTCTGAGGGGAACTAGCTTTGCGTTGGGAGTCGAGACAGATTAGAGAAGTTAGCCTTGAGGAGGTGATTTTCTTCTGTCTTAAGTAATTTTGATAGTTCGTCTTGAAGTTTGAAAATTCGTTCTGGAGAAGTCGAAAGAGATTTGTGATGGTCGAATTCTGCTCCTAGGAAGAAACACTTTGGCTGGGATGAATCTCGACTTCTTTGGATTTACCCTTAGTCCAAGACAAAAAAGTAAAGACTAAAGCAGGGCCCGAACCTGCTTAACTTTAGTTTTTATTGCCTAACCGAAAAGATACATTATCTTTTTAATAGCAGTTTCCCCTCTTGAGCTTTATTTTCCCCTAGAATCTTGATAACTTCCTAGTTTATTGCCCATTAGAGAACCGAGTTGTGGATGGGTAGCAGTCTAATTTTTCCAATAATGTCGGAGGGATTATGGGGTGTAGACGCCAGAACAGCGTCCCTTTTCCGGAAGACCATGTTCAGTAGTAGCCTAGCCAAGTTGCCCAATTGAAGCATCTTTTGGAAGGACGACGCTCATTTTGTGAGTTGTGTAATTCCTCTTCCAAATCCGGGTGTTCCTCTTTGAAGATCTAGAGGACGGCTGCCGCAACCGAGTAAGCCAGGTCAGCTTGAGAATTTGCCCAGATCAAAAGACGACTTCATTTTCTTTGAAATGAGAGAAAGGTGTTCTGGTGACGGTCGGCACATTTAAGATCAAATCAGGCTCCGTATGCTGCCTTTCAGGGATGTAATCAGCAGCTTGAAAGCTAGTGTGTTACCTCTTGGCTGGGGATTTGTCACCCACACATTTAAGGAAAAAATTCTCCTTTTCAGGATATTGTAGTGGAGGCGGTTTGGATACTGAGATTTAACCTGCTGTCTTCCTGGTTTTGCTCTCGTCGTTGAGTAGTTGTCAAAAGGAGACTGAGACAGAAACGGGATGAGGTTTGGACGAATCAGCATTAGCGTAGGACTCCATTGGAGGGTCATCAGGGTTTTCCTCTGGAGGAAGACATTTCTTACATAACTTTGTTTGCTTTAGTAATGGAAGTTGGAATTGGTGAAATCTTTCCATAGAATGAAGCCAGCTCCTTCACCAAAAATGTCGTCAGCTTTAGTTTGTTTGGGAGATGGCTTGCGATATTATTCTGGGGAGATCGTGGTGATTGATTGCCAGCCATTATCGCTTTCATGTGAACTGGAGGAGGGGTAATTGGAAGAACGAAATCCGGTGATCGAAGTCGAATTCTATTCTTAACATACGATCGAGGGAGCTTCGTTGTAAATCGTTATCCACTTGTTATCGAAAGCAAAGATTTTCCCCCCAAAAACACAGAATTCCACGGAAGACACATGCCTATCTCCGTGGTTAAACAGCGTCCCCATGTTGTTAAAGATGCGGAAATTTGGGAGCACAAAGATAGACAAACACTTCTTGCTCGCGCTATGTCCAAACGAAAACTGAGGGGAAACACAGCAGCACTGCGCACCAACAAGGAGCTGCAATGGTGGGGCGCTAACGAGCTGCATGCGAAGTTTTGGTGTTTTGAACATAGGCCTTATTTTAACAAAAAATAAGCACAAAATAAAGGTAAGCAATTTTATATAGGAAAATGAAAACTGCAATTGCTTACCTCTGTTATCAATTCACTTTGTCCTGCTTGGAACGTATACTCAGTGATCAACTTAGCACATCCAGCATACGACCGGACAAGTTCGGCAAGCAAACGGCATATAGCTGATTTGGGAAGAAGCGGTCTCATTTTCTTGGCTGCCTCTTCAGCTTTTGGATCCTTTGTAGATTCCTTACTATTTTTGCTTGACGCCTCTGGAGATTCTGTACCAGTTTCCATTGCATTTACCTAGTATGCGAGAAATTTGAAAAAATGAAAATTTTAACACTGCATAAAATTAGTTTTACTATCCTAAAATACTTACCTTCAGTTGTGCCGAGACTCTGTGCTTACGTCCAGTGACGTTATTGGTCAACTACGGTTTCAAAGTCACGTCTAGTCAGATTCTTTGCTCCGAAATGTGCTGGGAAATCCGCTCCCAAGAAGATGAAATTCCTGGCTGTATTGATTCTTGACTTCACGTGTTTTACGCCTAATCCTAGGTCGAAACATAGGTCGAAACAGACTTTCCGATGTTAGAGAAGTTGTGCTATCAAATACGACAGATTAGCCAATCGTCCAAATATGAGTGTGCTCAAATTTTGATGGGCCAGAACAGGACGAAGGATCGAGGTGAAGACTTCGCAGTGCTGTGGCAAGAACGAATGGCAGGACTGAAATAATACCTCTTTCCACTTGACATGAAGCGGACAAGATGGTGAACGGAAGGGTGAAGTGGGAATGTTCTGTAGATTGAAGTTAAGCATTAAGCCTACTCCCTTCTTTCCTATTACCTGAGCCGGGCTCCAAAACCCTCGTCAGTCTCTTGGAGAAAGAGTGATGACTCCTTTTTCAAGCAATTTTGCACCTCCCTTTTGAGACGTCATTATAAGGCATGTTCGCGATCCAGATAGAAAGATGATCCGAGAGATGGAAGAGAATGTAACTGAGGAATGTAATCTTTTGAGACGACGGACAGTACATAAGCTTCAACGTATTCCTCTTTCAAGCCGACACATGCTTCAACCTTCCTCCCCCCCACCTGACGACGATTGGGGAATGGCTGTGTCAGTAATGACAAAGGGGATGCTTTGCCCTCCCTCGGGCAGAAACTTTTCCTTCTCTTTGAAAAAAGTCCTCTTCCCTTGGATTGAGAAGAGGCAGACTAAGAAAATTGAGAGCGGGTCTTTTGAAGTGTTTACTGCAGGGGCCTTCGCTTTTTTCTTAATTTGTCAGAGAGCTCCAGAAGTTGTCTGTTGAACAATTTGTTGATAATTGATTGTTGAATACAGATTGTTACGCACAATTTCAGAATCAAAATACTGTACCAAAATACTGTATCAAAATACTGTACTGATTCTGAAATTGTGCGTAACAATCTGTATTCCACAATCAATAATCAAGAATGACGAACTTTCAGAGTAGAAGCCGTTATGGAATTTTCAATGAACAATTTGTGGAACTTGTGAATCGGCAAAAGGCCTAGTTGACCAATAACATCGGTGGGCGTGTTGGTTGCCGAGTCAAACGCAGAGTCTCAGCACATACTGAAGGTTAGTATTTTGCAGACAGTAAGAAAAAAGTTGTAATGCAAAAAAATTGGATGGATTTCTTGGTAAACCAATTTTATATTTATTTAACGTTATGAAAACTAATCCAACTCAGCCAGCATTTTTGCTACCATCCCAGCACACACAGCTGAAAGCCAAGAGACTTAAAACGTTAACACATGCATTTCACATACGCTGCTGCTCGTTTTTTCACAAACTATGTATAAAATGAACTATTAAGTGTCAGTTGTTTACTGTGCATTAGGTCTACTGAAAACTAAAATTAAAACCCACAGCTTTTTATTTTAATTCTAAAACTAGTCCTTCTACCCTTGAAGGGCACTGAGACGGTCATTAAAAACTTTGTAGTAAACTGGTACAAATCTTCTGAACTAATATACCTGTATGTGGGCGAAGCTATTTTTTCCTACACGTTACGTAGCAGCCGTTATGTACAGGGCCAAAACCTACTGCCATATTCAATTCCATACACCGAACTACTTCTACAGCATTTCCTATACCCAGTAACCAATGCAAATATCCTGATTCAACTGTATTCCACCACATATTGACCCGTCTTTATACAGAAATAATTTAAGACGCGGGGCACTGTCTACTCAACTAGACACACGCTAGTGTGTCGCGCCAAGTTAGGCAACAAACATCACATCAATTCAATTGTTGACCATTGTAAACCATTGTAGCGCGACGCCATAGCGTACGAGGCTTATATCCTGAAGCATAGTTGAGCACATTTCAGCTACTTAGGAAAAAATAATAATGCAGCACAAAAGCTTAAATTGTGGTAAAACTTACCCACCTGGCTAAAATTAACTTGTGTAGGAATGTCAGCTACGCGGCTTTCAATGCAGAATTTGACCCTAACATTACAAATGTGTTGTTTCTAGTGTTTAGCTAAACCGCTCATCCCCATTTTAATTCCCATAGGGTGATTATTCACAGACACCAAGATTGGAGAAAGGCTTCCAGCTATAAAATTTGATAAACGGCTACAGTACGATACGAACTGCATACCTTTTCTGGTTTACAGCCTGGAGTGTAACGGGAATTGCGTTGGAGGGTGCACAAGTACGAAAGTATTGTTATAACTAGGGATCGACCGAATGCTGTTTTGCCGGATCCGGGTCCGTTCCAGATAATTTGATGTCAGTGCCGGATCGGTTCCGGATGCCGAGTAATTCACACACAAAAACGTAATAAAGTTGTTTATTTCTCCCCCCCCCCCCTATAAGTTGCAGCTATGGTGTTAATTTCCGCTTTGTTTTACATTATTTTCTCATATTAAACACTTAAATTCTTATGCTATTACAAGTACCAGTATAGTATGTAGGCTACAGAACTGTTTTTGCAATTTTCCTAAATTCTGCTGATTTTTTTTGAAAACAGTCAAACAAAGCACTAATTTTAAGAAGGTGACAGACAGTAAAGCAGAAATTCTGCGTAAATCCACTTACAGATTTAATGTCCCTCAGGTAATTAACGATTACGGTAAACAGTGCAGGTCATATGTAATCCCAACTCTGTTTAATAAGTTACCCATTGACCTGCTAAAACTTGGTAGTAAGAATAAAATTAGAAAAGAGATAAAAAGATATTTTTTAAACAATTAAATGTATGTGAAATTAAGGATGGCCATTGGGTAAATGATTGTTACATTATACTGCTTTTCTATTCAAACTGTGTGCTAGTTTAATTATTATTATTAGTATTCTTTTTTAATGTTTTGCAGATACCATATTTTTTATATATATACCTGTGTGGTTTCTGTTTTGTTTTTGAAGCGATTTTTAATTTTTTTAATTTTTATATTGACTTTTAACATATACTGTAATAAGGTATTTGTTTTTTTTTTCTTCTTTTTTTTGTGTGTACGTTGTAATTGATATTTTACGGGTAGTAATTGTAAATTTGATATGTATCGGCTCTTCACAAGTTTCTGAGTGAACTTAAAGCCGTTATTTGGTAATAAACTAATTATATTATATATATTATTATTATTATATTATTATTATTATATTCTGTTATTATTATTATATATAATTATTATTATATATAATTATTATTATATATAATTATTATTATATATAATTATTATTATATATATATATTATATTATTATATTAGGTTAAAGAAAACATTTTTTTAGTTGAAGTATTTCTCATTGATTAGCCTACTGCTTCGTTTTGAAAAATATGCAAAAAATTTTGCAATATTTGTGAAACCAGTATAAAGTCTATTTATTTTAGATTAAAATTATTGTATTCGGTTGCATAAAAAAAATCAAAATCACACCAGGTCTTTTATTTACAGCTTTTTTACGTAGGTTTCGTTCCTTTTTTATTCTTCTGTACAGCCGTACCGGCTGAGAAGACTATTGCAACGACTTTGTCCATCCGTCCGTTGCTTTTTTTCAACTTCGCAACGGTACCTGATATTGACAACCATTGTTTACGTTAAGATTCAGTGTGAGACCTTAGTTAAATAACATGGCAAATTAAAACATTGTTACTTCCTTGTAGCTAATAGAATTCTTCGACATAACTAAATTAAATAATAACATTTGATCATCGAATTGAAATCCTAAGATAACACTAAAAAAAAAAAAATGGATTTTAGCTTCGTTTAAAATAGTCTCGTCGCATTATGGCATGAATGAATAGGCTTATCGTCGAACCAAATTCTCCATTAGGCCTATATCTGCTACTTACGAAATTAAAACTGCATTTTTAAAATTAGGCCTAAAAATGAAAATTTGGCCTAAAATCACGTTACCATGGTAACGTCAAGTTGCTACGAGCGGTTGTTGGCTTCACCAACAGCGTCTGTCTTCCCCGACTGATCTATATAGGCTACGTGGCACGTTACGTTGCAACACTAACTCTGTGCCGCAGAGTTATTTAATTTTTTTAAATAACGAAAACGTAGGACGATGGTCCTAATTATATTTCTGGCCAATAATTTACAGTATAATTATTATATCTGCAAATTTTTATACTCCTAGACCGCTGAGTTTTTTTTTTACAATTTATTTTCGTGAGGCATGCAACTTGTTCATGGCAGCCATGTTGCGGCCTTAGGCTTTTTCAGCAGGGAAATGAAAAATGGCGTTAGGCTCGAAAGGTTTAAGCTGATGCTTACAATAAACTCTTTTCCCCTGTTTCTCATGACTATCACTCTTAGTAACAACATGTGAAAGATTAATAATAGTCACATACTCGCTTGGTAAACCACAAATCATTTCGTAGGCATGCTCTTTCTTTTTATCTATTCTTTTTCCAGTCACCTCCAAATCAGTAACAGCCTCCCACAACAGACTCTCTGATAGTATTTTACCATAGATTCAGTTGTGTGTATTCTCATGAGGACAAACTCCTTCCTTAAATGACTAAAGCATGCCACCTGCACGGACACAAACACTGGCACTAAACACATCCCCAGCAATAGTGTCAAGTCGAGTCATTGTCTAAGTCGTACTCTTTATTGCACGAATGTATACTACATTGTACAGCTGGGAGGAGATTCTTTCTTTCTGCTGTGGGCACGACAGATTCTTTCTATCAACAAATCCATCCATGTTCATCACGTTTATTCAAATTTCCACGAACTATAATTTCTGTAATTCATCACAATAACGTTTTCTTAAATTGTTTTGTCGATATACTACTAGGGATGCACTAAATACAAAATATACCAAATATTATACAACCGAACACTTAACGCGCCGAATAATGAATATCCAACCGAAAACTCAACGTACTGAAAAATGAATATACAACTGAATAGTTAAACCGAATATGCGGCACCAAACAATTGACATAACATATTCGGCCGAAAGCCAAATTACTGTGCCAAAAATCTGAAGATTCTACCAGAGTACTTATTCTCGCAAGAGAATCGAAGTTTTCAGAGTAGATTCCAACGAAACTGTTACCTGTCGTAGAACAAATTGGATGTCCCTTCTGTATCAGCACTTGTTTTCTAGCAATTTGCATTTGGGTGGGAAGATCACTATTAGACAACCAAAGAAAAACTAATGGTGGTCACTTTCTGTACGTGGACTCCCCTGATACCGAAACCAACCAGGAGAGAATCTTGTATGTACGAAAGAAAGGTGCACCTAAACTAGCAGGGAATCAGCGAGGCAGGAAAGCAAACAAGGTTGACCTCTTCAAATATACAATAATTTTCGGAGGTATGTTCATTCCAAAAAAAAAAAAAAAAAAAAAAAAAGTCGACAAGGTTGGCTCATACCTGCGATTCATCTTCCTCTGGTTGAAGCAGTGTGTTAGTACTACTGTTACGAACTAACTCTTGCCGCCCGCTGAATATGCGTTGCAAACCAGATGTTCCAGAGGACTGCGGCAACTGATCGCCTCCGTTTTCGATGGTACTTGGACTTTGTGCCCCAGTTGCACTGGTGGTAGAAGGTGCTGTCAAGAAAATAATATAGGTTAATGACGCAATTTAATGGCTGCTTAGTTAATCTATACAATTAAAATACTACATGTTTAATGTGCACATTTTAATTCACTTATTCCTTAACAGTACATATTTTGCCTAATGTTAATTACATCTTGTATATTGTGCATTAACCCAAAGGTGCACAACTTCCAAAAAAATCCGAATTATCACAATACCGCCACCAAATCGCTGCACGACAAAATCACTTTTCCAGGAAGAATAGCTTTTACAACATACTCAGCCAAGGGGGGAGCCGGGAGTATTCTACTGAAGCCAAGTATTTTAGAACAGTAAAAACATCAAAATACCAGAGCCACCTGGTCGATTTTGGCTTCTAGTGCCTAAACGAAAATATACATTTCCCGCCATTTTGCATGCCAGTCGCCCAATGCAATGTCTCCCTAGAACAAAGTTTGTTGGCCTCCCTGCCGGGCTCTGTAGCTTATCCTACTGTGCATGCGTGACGCAGCCCTCCTAAGCATTGGCTTGGGGCCTTGCTTCATCATTTTACGTACCTCTGAATTGTTACTATGGTGACTTAAGAGGCAAGGCGGGTGCAGGTAATGTATATTTTCGTTTGGACGATAGAAACCAAAATCAACCAGGTGGCCCTGGTCTTTTGATGTTTCTATATCCCGATGTTTGACAATTTTTTGTTTTCATCCAAGACACCCCATCAGTTCGACTAGGAATTCCAGATGTAGAGTGCAGGCCAAACTTATTTATTATCTGGAGCTAAGAACGGGGAGGACGCACGTCTCTCACATTGGATGGCACATTATTGAGCTGACTTACGTCGTGCGTTTTCTTATCCACCAACTTAATCTTATGTTCAACACTACATTTATCAACAATGCCAAATTCATTCCAACTATTGTAATTTCCTTCTTGTGAATGATGCTATTGTGTTGGAAGAGTTTCATGGTGTTATCCACTTGTCTTTCCTCCTTAATGCCTGAAAGTTTGCCTTGCGCACCGGTAGATGGCGTAGAAAGTGACGGATAAGCGTTCGTTATGCTGTATTTCACGAAGAGGAAAGGAAGCTGTAAAAACTATCAACTTTCTATCAGGTACAATTTGGCTGTCGAAGGATTAGTCAGTTTGTGATAACTGGGCATGGAAAACTTCCATTCTGGCACCGCCAAGACGAATTTCGCACTTCTGAGATGAAGAAACAGAGATAGGGATGACTACGGATGAATCTTGGAACAGCGACGTTTTATCAAGTGACAATTTGTCGGGACAGTGTTCCACGTCGACAAATTTTTCACCGCGTCATACTATAGAATACAGGCAGTAAGGTAGTAGGATAGATTTTAACAGATTTTCCTGAGGAAGAAGAGACGATGGTCGTAGGAAGCCAGGTGCTGCGTAGAGAGGTGAAGGTGTAGACTAAAAAGTTGATCTGGTGAAGACAAGTTCCCAAAAGGGGAAGCGAGGACCGTGATTGTACCGTCCCCTCGTGGGAGGCGGATGAAGCGGAACTTTTCGTACCTCTGAATTGTTACTATGGTGACTTAAGAGGCAGGGCGGGTGCAGGTAATGTATATTTTCGTTTGGACGATAGAAACCAAAATCAACCAGGTGGCACTGGTCTTTTGATGTTTCTATATCCCAATGTTTGACAATTTTTTGCTTTCATCCAAGACACCCCATCAGTTCGACTAGGAATTCCAGATGTAGCCGACAAAGCCGTAAATGAGCAAGAGACGGATGAAAAGATGATGTTTAGGGGAGGACACGAAATCCCAACGCTACGCCTGAAGACTTGCCTCGACACGAGGAGCACGGCATCAAGTCCGTCGAATGCGATGAAGTTCCAGTGATACCGTGGAAGGAAAACAGGGATAAAGCTTGGAGCATTATCGTATTGCCACACTGAATACGATGCGATTTTCTGAAATTGGTTCGTGTCAAATGCTTCCTTCCAGAGTGTAACAGGAGACGGAGGTTGACGTTGGTGAATTGCATTCCGGGGTGTGATAGTCCCCGGCTGTGGACGAGGGATCTCGAAGTGGAGACGGTAATGGCGAAGGAGCTTCTTGGTGAAGTGCGGCTAAGGTAGGTGATGAGGACGTATCCACAGGACGACGAAGCAGCGAGCGGATTGTGGTTGAGGATTAGGCAAGTCTAAGACGACGAGTACGGGAACGGGCACAGTAGTAGGCCCTCCAAAGTGGGGAAGCAGGAATTGGCGAGACCCAGGCGTTACGTGCGCGGAGCAGAGCTTAATTTATGCGAAGGGAACGATAACGCTGGTATATTAGCTCGAGTTCGTTGTAATATGCGTCGTTCGCAGCCCGGAGGAGAGCGTTTTCTGATTGGTGGGCCTCTGCAGATGCTGCCGTCTCTTGTAAAGATGCAATATTAAATTGAGCGGAGCGTAGAGTGTTGAGTTACGTGACAAACCAATCCAGGTACTCAAAGAGAAATTTAAGGTTGAAGTCCAAATGTCTTGTTCCCTGGACAGAGATGCAAACTCCTAGTAATTGCTGTTCAAAGCACTGGTGCGGTTGGGAACGGAGCAGGTTTAGAAGGGGACGGCTTGTCCGCTGGAGAGTATGTTTGAAAACCCTACGGAGGGGACGCAGATGAAAACACGAACTGGGGAGGTTAAGGTCGCCGAAGGAAGTGGTAACGTGGAAGATGGTATAGTAGTGACAGTTTTAGAGTTTTGACGGATGTTGAGGACGGCGTCTTAGTGGGGACGAGACGTTGACGAGCGACCTTGATTTTTGCCGATGTTTTGATTCCTGACGTTACTGCTACTGCAGGGATTGCTTCGGTGTCAGGAAAGGCAGGCTGTTTTAGAGGATAAATGGGTGGTAGTGGACCCGACGCAGAACGCTTGGTGGCTTTCTTTGGTAGTGAAGGAACGGTCGGACTCGGAGCTTGCACTTGGGATTGTTTAAGGGCTCGTAACTCCTCTCGCTTCTTGGCTGCACGTTGCACCCGCTGTCTGGATTGATGTTGCTTTCGTAGAATAATTGTCCATCGGTTTGGCGAAATGGAGAGGCAGTTACGTTCTTGTCCGTCACACTGTGTCGCTGGCAGCATGGATGAGGATCGAAATGGCACGTAGTGGAGTTTTCGGAGAAACCTAGACAATTACATGCCTTGGGTGAAGGTACATTTGCTTTTTTTAGTTACCGTTGCTTCAGTGTCCGGTGTTACTTTGGTGTTTGGTACAGGATCTTCAGTCTGACATGGTGAACGACAAACAGGACACAAAAACCTTTAGACGCGCAGCGATTTGAACCGCGAGGTGTGAGATTGTAGTGATGCCTGGTGGTGGAACGTGGCATCACCACACAATCAGCGGTTGTAGCGCTGTAGGTAGGATCGTAGTGTAGGTTGAAGAAGTACGAAGGTAGCACAGGGGAAGTGGTGCAGCTGTTTCCCCCCCCCCTTCTTTTTATCGTCTTCATTGTACAATATGTGTATAATCGTAAGTACAGTAACACCTCAATTATCCTAACTAATTAGGACCATGGGTAGTTCGGATAATCCGATTAATGTTAATAAACCAGCCGTACTGCATGCAAGAGAAAAATTGCGGGCAAAACCTGTACTGTTTACCTAAATAACCTTTATTCATATTTTCAAGATTGCCAATCAGTGAAGGAATTGAGTGTGATTAAACTATTTTGCTAATAATAGTAAAACACAGTATTAAACTATAATGGTACTGTACCGTAAATAAAAAAATAAAATAAAATTTAAAAACTAAAACCACTATCAACGTTCATTTGGTATAAATCATTCTATGCAGGCAGTAAATCTTACGTAGGCCTAATCACATACCTTATTTTCGTTTACGTCGTCAAAACTAGCGTGTTATGAAAATAACGCTTGGTTTAAGCGAACTGAGGTATTAAACACGCATCGTTCGGCCGCCATCTTGTCGCGTTTGGAATCTGGGAATCCCGGGGAAATCCCATTTCCTGCTACCACAACGTCACTGCCTTATTCCTCCAATTAACTGATCCGTTTCAAAAGCCATTGGCGCGTTCTGTAGTATCGCGAGTCGCGAACTCTGATTGGTTCATATGTGGCACGTGGCATTGAGGCCAATCATAATGTGACGTAACGCGAAGCTAGTCAAGGTCGTCTCCATTGAAACTAGAGTGAGCGCGTTCTTTGTGAATGGCCGGCTAGGAGCCAACAATGGCGGCACTCGACAAATTGCGGGAGTGCTATCAACGATCGCCAATATTTGAGGCCATATAACAACTTTACATTCACGGTAATAAAAATATTAAAAAAAAAGATTTTGGAGTTGGTAAAAAATACTGTAGAACAACAACCAGTGGCTGTTAGCATTCCAAGATTACCTGGATTCAGCAAGTATTGATATTTTCTTTAGGTTGGAGTTTGCCCGTTTCCTTGGCCAAGAGCAGTTCGGATAATCAGGGTGCTCGGATAACAGGTTTTTTTTTGTACAGGGGATTGAAACGTGTGGAGAGGTATCATGCCATGAGTTGGCAAAGAAGGGGACAAGGACAGGCGTGTCGGATGCGTCAGTTCACACGAATTTTTGAATCTGAAAATGCCAGACCCCTCAAAACTTTCCTCTTAGGGTCCTGATTAAAGGGAAAAAAGAATTTCTCATTTAGAGAATTTTTAAATATTCCACATTTGATTCGAAATTTTAAATTTTTCCGGTTCAACGTAGAACTAGATTTTTTCACTCAAGACAGTTTTCTAATCTGAAAATGCCTGACCCCTCAAAGTATCTTCTAGTACCCTAAATATAGACTAAAACGAAATTTCTCATTTTGACCATTTTTAAATATCCCTCACTCACTTCGAAATTTCCAATTTTTCTAATTTTTGATGTAAAAGTTATTTTGTCACTGTATTTTGTCTTTATAGACAGTTTTTCGAATCGGAAAATACCTGAACACTCAAAAGTTGGCGCGTACTTATTTTGATAAGTTTTTAATAACCCACACTCAATTACAATTTTCAGGGTTTTATGTTTGCTTTAACGCTGTAATCAAATTTAGTGTTCAAGTTTGGTATCGCCTTTCTCGATTCAATCTTGGTACTGATATTTTCATCACTTCTTACCTTGCCACACACTCTTGCCGATGCTACTGTTACCATTCCCCCCCTTCCACCATCTGTGTGTGGCAGGGAAAGTTAGGAATGTGAAATACTATATCTTCAGTTTCTTCAGCGTTGACAAGTTTTTCTTCATTATCGTCTGAGAGCATGTGCACGGTGATGGGCCAGCTGTTACAGGACAGTTACTCTAGTCCCCTATGTCAATGTAATTCTCAGCTTTGTAATTCATGGGGAGTGATGGAGCAAGTTTGGCTCTCAACGTTATTTGTATGCTGCTTTTCTTACAAGCAGAATTCTCTTGATGGCTAGTGTTCTAAGGCCATGCAAAGTTAATTGTTTGGTTTACAGGCGTGTGCGGGTGCCATAAATTATCGCGGGTCAAAATTTTTTTATCTCAATTTTGGTCCGCCTGCTAAAAGTCATATTTTAGCCAAATTTTGACCATTTTTGACATTCCAGTATACCATTTTAACCGGCTCGAAACGAGCTTTCCAATGGTGTTAATTTCAAGCCTTTAACTCAAACCACTAAGAAATTATTTGGCAAAAACTAAAATATTTGTAATACTAAACATAAATACCATATTAGCAGAAAATTATACTTTTTTAGGCTGCCTGCATACTCATTTAACTTTAAGCTAGGTACATAAAGCCAGGTAAATAAAATAAAAAATAAAATGAAATGCCTGGTTGCCTGGTGGTTTAATTTTCAACCTTGCCCGTAAACCAAACAATTTTTTTTGAATGACGTAATGTGCTTATCACCATCAGATATCGTACAAAGCAGCATGTTTGAAATACGAGGTTTTAACCTCTAAAAATAGTTTTTACTTAGCCTAAAATACTTACCTGTATTTTATATATGCTTTACAATATTGGAAATGCTACCCGTCCCAAACATGAATTTAATGCACTCTGGGTCCTTGCAACGGCGCTCCCTGGGGCCCGTGTCCACCGCTAGGTGGTGCCCCATTCCCGCTACTCCACACAGTTTGTCTCCCCGTAAACGGTTCGACGCGGGAGGAGGGTGGGTTCCCACAGGTAAGTATTTTAGGCTAAGTAAAAACTATTTTTAGAGGTTAAAACCTCGTTTTTACTACTAGCCTAAAATACTTACCTGTATTTTATATATGCTGACTTTGTCCTACTTGAACGAAGGCGTCGAACCCGCGCCATTGCAAGTCCCCAGTAGCCCTACAAAATCAATCTGTCTAGCAGGACTACCCTCGAGCACTTTCTACGTCTACAATTACTAGCCTAAACCCCTTACCTCACTTCCTCTTTACCAGCTTACCAGCTGCCATGAATCTGATGTCTCTGCGGGTTGCCGTCGACATCACTACTTCCCTTAAGTAATGGGCCACGAAAGTGTTTCGTCCCTTCCATCTGGCAGCGTCTAGGATTTCGCCCAACGGTGTCCCTGCTGCGAAGGCCCATGATGTCGCCATCGCTCTGACTTCGTGGGCATTGGTCCTGCTTGTAGCCGGCCTCCCAACCTGTTGATGGCTCTCTTCGATCACCCTGCAAATCCACCTAGCAATCGTGGATGACGTCGCCGGTTCCCTTGTGAGATCCTCACCTCCGGCTGACAACTTCACGAACAGTGGGGTCCATCCCCTGGTGTTCCGAAGGCCTTTCTCCTCCACCACTGGCTTAGTCCTAGCCAGGTAGAACTTCAACGCCCTGACCGGGCAATGAAGGCGATCCGGGCATCCCGCCTCCAGTAGAGGCGCCAACGCGTTTACAACCAACGGCGTCGGCGCTTCCTCAGGTGTTGAGTTCTTTGCTCGGAATTCTGCGTGTGTAAGTAGCGTGATTCGAGTCCAATTTGGCGACGCACGCAGAAAATCTCGGTCCCTGGCCAGCGCGGCCAGCTCGCCCTGCCTAGCCGCCGACGCCAGTGCCAGAAGGAACACTGCTTTCCTGGAGAGATGCTCCCAGGACGCTTCGTTCAGGGGCTCGTAGGGCGCCCCAGCGAGGTTGTGGAGCACTTCCGTGAGGTCCCAACTCGGGTAGAGCTTTCTAGTTCTTGGCCGGAGCACACTGAAGGATTGGATGATCCTGGCCACACTCGCACTTTCCGTCACGTCGCTTTTCCCTGCCAGCGCCAGGACCGAGTTAATAGCTGCCCTATACCCCTTGATGGTGCTAGGGGCCAGTCCCTGAGCAAACAAGGAGTTCAGGAATTCACATACTTGCTGAGGCGACGGATCCAAACTTCTCACTTGATGGGATTTACACCAGTCAACCCATCCGCGCCATTTACCCTCGTAAATTGTTTGAGATGATTGACGAATGTTCTCCACCATAACTTCCGCCGTGCTTCGTGAGAATCCACTCGACGTCAGCATACCCTTCACAACCTCCACGCGTGAAGGTGTAGGATTGCCGGGTTGTGGTGTAGCGTCGTCCCCGCGTGCTGCGAGAGGATGTCTGCTCGTCGAGGCAGCTCGATCGGGTCCCTCTTCTTCATTTTCCACAGTTCCACGAACCACGGGGAGGCCTCCCACCACGGGGCTATGAGAATGAAGGACCCCGTCGACTCTTTCGCTTTGGTCAACACTTTCTGGATCAGCCTGAAGGGTGGGAACAGATACCCGAACACGTTGTTCCACTCCAAACTCAGTCCATCCGTCGCCATCGCCCGACTGTCCGGATACGGGGAGGCAAAGAGTGGTAGCTGTGTATTCGCACGTGTCGCGAAGAAGTCCACCGTCGGAGTTCCCCACTCTTGGAATATCTGATGGCATACCTCCGGGTGGAGGCGCCATTCCGTCGTGGGTACCCTGCCTACCCTGGAGAGCTCGTCTGCCAACACGTTCATGCTGCCCGCGATATGTCGTGGGGCCAACATGATGTTGAACTCCTCGCAGAGCGTGAAGATCCTGTGCACTTCCACGAACAGTGATCCCGACTTCGTCCCACCTCCCCTCCGTAGGTAGGACACCGCCGCTGTGTTGTCCGACAGGACTGTCACAGAAGAATCCCGGAGTCTGTGTGCCCACACTAGTAGACTGTTCCACACGGCACGTAGCTCCAGCACATTGATGTGAAGGTTGCACTCCTCTGGCAACCACAGGCCCGCCGCCTGTTCTTCTCCCACGGTCGCACCCCACCCCGAGGAGGATGCGTCCGTGATCAGAAGCCAGTCCGACGCTGGCGTGTGGATCGGTACCCCTTCCTGCAGATTGCGGGCCTCCGTCCACCACGTTATAGCCTCTACAGGGGCTCTGTCCAGGGAAATGAGGTCCTCCCATGAGACCCTCGGTACCCATTCCAATTTCCGCAGCCAGTGCAGTGGGCGTACTCTCCACGAACCTCTTGGGACTAGAGACGCGCACGAGTCCATTCTGCCGATCGTCCTGGACAACTCCCGCGCGGAAATCTGTCGTAGCTGCAGGAGGCTCTCCGCTGCTGCCGCTACCTGGTGTACCCTGTCCTCGGACGGTCGTATGGAGAAATCCTTCGTGTCGAACCAAGCCCCCAGGAACTCGAAGCACTGTTCCGGGACCAAACAGGATTTCTTCACATTCACACCCAGGCCTAACATCGTCATAAGCCGCACACACCTTGCCGTGTCCCGGGACAACGCGGCTGCGTCTTGGTTCCTCAGGCACCAGTCGTCCAGGTATGCATGCGCGTAGATCAGCGCCCGATGAAGTATCGCGAGCACTGGCTTCATTAGCACTGTAAAAACGTGAGGGGCTGAGCACAATCCGAAGGGAAGGACCACAAATTGGTAGACCTTCCCTCGGCACACTAATCGGAACAGGTGATGAACACTCTTGTGTAGCGGCACATGTAGATAGGCATCCTCTAAATCGATTGATGTCGAGAAGTCCCCCGGCTGAAATGCCTCCCTGATGGACTCCAACGTCTCCATCTTGAAGTGTTCTGTTGTGATGAACCTGTTGAGGTGGCGCAGGTTGAAAATTAACCGCATCCCCCCGTTCCTCTTCGGGATCACCCTCGCCGGGCTGAAGAACCCCAAGGTGTCCCTCGGAGCCACCACCAACGCTCCTTTCTCCACAAGCGACATCACTTCCGCCACTAATTCTGGTGGCTCGGGCCTCCGGAGTAACCAGTGTGGCGGGTCTCTTCTTAGTGGTGGCACCGAAGTAAAGTTTGGGATATAACCCCACTTTACGACGGCCACCACGAACGGATCCGCCGTGATGCGTTCCCATGCGTCGCAATGGCGCGATATCCTGCCCCCTACCCGTCCCCGTGGGGGGGGGCTGAGGAGATTGCGCCAGAACCTTGTCAATGTCCAGAAGTTGGGGGCCTACGACCTCCTCCGCGGCTTCGGGGGAAGACACCCCTCCCTGTGTGTCCTCGGCCTCTAGGTGGTTTACCAGTCCCAGTCTGGCTTTGTGGTTGACCGCCTGCACTCTGGCCCATCTTCGATTGGCCCTGGCCTCCAGGGTGGTGGGTTTCCCGAAAAGGCTGCCTGTTTCCTCCCGCTCCTCTATGGGCTGCTCTACTCCTACCATGAGAAACAGGTGCTTTAACCTTCTCCCTAAGCTCCGGAGCCACTGTGAGGAGTTGTCCGTTGAACAGCCAACGAGACCTATGAATCGGGAGCAACCGTAAGTCCTTGAGCGCATCCTTACACACACCCGCCGGAGCACTTGCGAGATATCCATCCCTCCTATGCAGCACCGAGTTGAACAGCGCCCGAGTTCCCCAGTTAATGGCGTCCGTGTGGAACTCGGAACCCTTACGCATAAGTTTAATCGCCTCGTCGATGGCCACCAGGTCTCTGTCCTCGGGGTCCGACGCGAGGTACTCCTTCAACTTGGCCGTCGCCGCCGCGTAGGCCATGTCCGACGTGGAGTTCGCGCGCAGACTCGCCCGAATCACTCTTTCGTCCTCTTCAAATTGTGCGGGCGCCACACGAATCCACTGTGGGCGCTGTAGGTTTGAGCCCATGTCCATCCTTGCCTCCGCCGCCACGTACTCGGTCTCCTCGTACGTGCGGTAGCGTGTCGCTCTTGGTGCACCAGCGTTCCCCGCCGAGAAAAAGAAGGTCCCCTTCGTCAGATCCGGTGGGGGGGGAGGGTTGACGGCTGATAGCACCTTCCCCGTGTCCCGTAACGTGCCCCCGTTCACGAGCAATTGGCGAAACAGCACTTGGGACTGCGGAAGATTATTCTGTTGTTTAACAGTTCTGTCCATGTTCGCGAATGACGTCGCCGGTGGTTCCCCTTCTGCAATTACCGGAACCACAACCCGGGGGCAAAATAGGCTTGGTAATGATCCATAGACTTCCTCCACCAGCCACTTCCACTCTATTGTTTCCTGGGCGTTGGCTGAGCCGTCCGCACCGGGGTCCAGGTCCCCGTACGGAGCCTGGCTGTCATCCGTGGGCATAATCACGGGGGCGAGCGGCACGTGGAACACCGCCCCGTCCCCTCCCCGGTTGGCTTGGTCCTCCGGCGGTAGCACAACGCCGGCGCTCGCATTCGCCGAGCTCTCCGTTGCACTCTGCTGCCTCGCGTCGCTGCCCTGTGGCGCCGCTGGCGAAAAAACCGCGTCCTGTCCGCCTCCCTGTAGCGACAATGGGGGCGGGGGAGGGGGGGGCGGCATCGCGGGCAAATTCCACCCAGTACCGGGCTGCGGTGTCGATGTGTGTCCCGGACCCATCTGTCCGCTCCAGCCTGCGTACCCCGGCCAGGACCACTGTCCGCCGTGATGTGACCACCGACTGTCCCACTGCGTACTATAGTCCGCATAGGTGTAGTTCTCCGCTGTGTCCGACCGTGTCCCGGACCGTCTCTGCACCGGTTGGCCCTGTCCGGAACACGTGTCCGCTGTCCCGGACTGGGAGCGGGTCCAAGGCGGCACGCCGCCCTGTCCCCCCGCGTCCGCCCGTCCTTGCGGGTCGGCTCTATCCGGTTCCATCCCGGAGCTTGTCCGGGACGGTCCCAGCGGCATTTGGGAGGGGGGCCGCTGGGCGTTGCCCGCGGCCTCCGCACCCATGCCGAGTACTGTATCCAACAATCTCCTCCGTTTTGGTGACGATTCATCGGCATCACAACCAACACTTACGGCAGTCCGTGGCGGCGACCCCGTCGGCGTGAATGAACGTTGTCGGGCACTGGACTGTCCTCCCGTGATCATGGTAGTTCCCACCGGTAATTTTGGCGACTCCTTCGTCCCAAAATAACTTTCGAAAGTTTCCAAAATACCTTTTTGGGTTTCGAGGGCACGCCGACGTTCGACCTCCTCCGACTCCATCTTACGTGTCGATTCTAGCGCTGCCATCTGCTCGGACACCATACGCGCCACCATGTTAGCCAAGCTCACTTCCTGTCCGGGCGCGTCGCCTGTCCCGGGCAGCCGCCGAACAAAGGACGTGTCCGCGACCTGTCCGATGGTCGCCACCGTTTCGTCCACGTTTTCCGAACCACAAGAGTCCACTTCATTCACCAAAAATTGATCTGGGTCGATAAGTGCACGATTGTTCGCCGCCTGTTTTGCCAACACACGTTCTTTTCGTAGTAAATCCTGCCGACGGTCCGAATCGGCCCACGTAGCTTCGATGGCCGCCACGATCTTCGGGTCCGTTGTGTCACACCATTCAGCACACTTGAAAGAACCAAAGTTACAAACCCTGCATCTGCGACACCGTGGGTGGGGATCACGATGATAGAGTTTGTTCGAACATTTACCCGACGCATTCCCAGGGCAGATCGCCCGTTTTTTGGGGTTAACGATGACTTCCATGTTACAGAAACGTAGTAGCTGCGACCGATCTTGATCGCGTCCCAAACAAAACTGTGTGGAGTAGCGGGAATGGGGCACCACCTAGCGGTGGACACGGGCCCCAGGGAGCGCCGTTGCAAGGACCCAGAGTGCATTAAATTCATGTTTGGGACAAGTAGCATTTCCAATATTGTAAAGCATATATAAAATACAGGTAAGTATTTTAGGCTAGTAGTAAAAATCCGTTACACTGGGTGACTGGGTCAACTATATATCTCAGGTCTTGCAGCACATTCCTCGAAAATTCATCGGGAATCAGCTCCATGGAAATGAGCTTCCATTTAGACACATTTTCCTACACCTGGACGGCGCTACAGAGGGTCTTAAAGCCTTTTCAGGACCCATTGGAAAGAAGTGGGCCACATGTAAAACTGTTGAAGTCATTAAATTTGAGAAGAATACATCTGCAATTGACAAACTCGTCAAAGAATGACCCATCAAGAATACTATTTTCATCAGAGATATACTCCTGTAATAGACAAACGGATATCTGTGCGAATCAACTGTACCTGCAGTACATTTGTCAGGTAGTAGGAGAGAAGGACAATGTACACAGTGTTTGGCTAAAAGAGATCCTGGGAAAACAGCACATTCCCATTAGCTAACCACTGCCAATATGTATTCCAACAAACCAAGAAGACCCACCGTTAACAATCTGAAGACTCTCACTGAATACATAATAAATGTATAGTCTGTTCTATGGTAAGCTAAGACAAGATGAATGTGTACGGATGGAGCAAAAAATTTGTGGCTCTTGATGAATTCTTCGAGGTACCTTCCTCAAGACCTGAGAAATGTAGTTGACCCAGTCATGATGAATACGTGAAAACTAGTAACACGAAAACATGATACTCTAAACGATGTCTGATGATCGCAGGCACGTCAGAACACTAGCCTTCAAGAGAATCCTGCGCGCAAGAAAAGCAGCATACAAACAACGCCGAGATCCTAACTTGCTCCATCACCCCCCCCCCCCCCATGAATTTCAAAACTGAGAAATTACATTGACATTGTCGAGTGGAGTAACTGTCCTATAACAGAGCCGCCCATTACTGCGCACATGCTGTCTGACGATAACCTGGAAGACTTATCAACGGCGAAGAATCTGAAGATATGGTATTACATATTCCCAACTTTCCTGCCACACGTGGGCCGAGGAAAGGAGGTGAAAATGGTAACAGAAACATTGGCAAGTGGGTGTGGCAAGGAAAAAAGAGACGGACATATCAGAGCCGAAATGGAATAGAGAAAGGAGATACTGTACCAAACTTTTATACTAAATCTGATTAAAGCAAACATAAGACCCTGAAAATTGTAATTAAGCGTGGGATATTAAAGACTTTTGTCAAAATAGGAAATTCTATTTTAGTCAGGGTCAGTAAACTTTTTGTAAACTTTTGTCAATAAACTTTTTTTATTCAGTAAACTTTTGAACTATATTTTTGCTATGAACTAAATATAGTTCATAGCAAAAATTGGCAAAATTAGAAATTTTGAAGCGAGTGTGAGATATTAAAACATTGTCAAAATCAGAAATTATTTTTTTAGTCCTTTTATTATAGTCCTAGAAGAGACTTTTAAGGGGTGAGGCATTTTCAGATTTGAAAAACTGTCTTGAGCGAAAAAATCTAGTTTTACGTTGAAAATTGGAAAAATTTGAAACTTTTAAGCAAGTGTGGGATATTTAAAAATTGTCAAAATGAGAAATTCTTTTTTAGTCCATATATAGGGTCCTAGGAGAGACATTTGAGAGGTGAGGCATTTTTCAGATTTGAAAAACTGTCTTGAAAGAAAAATTATAATTTTATTTAGGCCGGGAAAAAAAATAAGTTTGGTTCTCGGGCATTTCGAAGGTCGAAAAAGGACCAGGCCACCCGGCTTTTTATTTTATTATTTATTTTCAAAATGCTATGAAAATGCTCCACATTTCTCTTTTCCTTTTAAGCAGTATGAATGTATATATATGTCCAAAAAAAATCATCCCAAACACTGTAACGACGTATATATACGTCGAAGCTTTGAAGTTAAACTATGGGTTGAAAAAAGCAATTTTCCGCCAAAATATCGAAATGCGAAACGCTGAAATTCCTGACATGATGTGCATCGATTTCTGTAAAAAAAAAAAAAAACGTAGTTACCAATATCTACAATTTTATTCAAAGCACTTTAGTTGAGTGTAGACTCACTAAAAACTGCAAAAATGCCTTTCTCATTCTTTTTTCGTAAGTTAAAAAGCAGAAAATTGGTCATTTTTGATCAGCGGTAGCGGTCGGATTATTTGACTAGGCGCTGCCATGTTGTATTAGTTGGAAAGCTGGAATTCCCCTGAATCTAGGCCTCTCAACATATGTTCTCGATGGCCATTTGGCATTGGCCAATCGGGCGTATTGTAGTAGGCCGTTTCTGGCCGTTTCAGGCTAACTTTCCAAAGCATTTGAAAATCGCGTTCCATTATTGGCTGGTTAACACCACGTGACCGATTTTGCGTGCTCTCATTGGCTGATGCGCGATTTCAACAGGGACGCCACCGATCGCTTCGGATTTAACGTGAGCGCTTGACAAGTGTTTTAGTTCGTCATTGCAAATCACAAGAAAGATGCTGTTTCACAGCATTAAAAAATTAAATCAGCAGTCACGATGCAGAACTAAAATGGAAAAGGAGCCTATAAACCTTCACACTATTGCTTATCAGGTGGGAGCAACGATTTTTAGCCTAACTAACGCAGACTTTCGGACGCGTTTTTGTCAACACGGAGATTTTCGATTTTCATTACCGCCCGTAATTAAAAAAACAACAGTTCTCCGAAACTATTAAAGCCATTTGTCTGCTTTTTTCCGTGCATTTTAATGAATATCTGTTGCGTACGTGTATTTGAAATAATTGTGTCCAATAATTTTTGCAAGAATAAATATTTCGTTAGTGCCTCACTCCACGGGTAACGACGTAAGACGAATGAAATAAAAAGCGATTGACCCGCATGATTTTTGGGGACCCGCCCGCGCCCGAGAACCGAACAATTTTTTTTTCCCGGCCTTATTTTATTTATTTATTTATTTATGTATTTAGCATACACAAGGTACAAACTTAAATTTAAAAAACAAAACTGACAACAGAAACTAAATATAAGAGATGAGGAACAGGTGAGGGACAACCATAGCCCCAGGACAAGGAAATTAGGGCAGCAGATTGCCCTCAGAATCTTGTAGGACAGTCATCCCCTGGACACGATCGTAGGCGCTGCCGCAGAGACCTCAGGTCCATTGGTGACCTCAACTCACACCAACCACCAAGTGCAAGCAGACCTTTAGCAACCATCCCTCTAAGTCCGCGGCCCCAACCTTCGGGACCACCTCTACATGCCTTCACCAGCCTGTTGCCAGATGCAAGAATCGAAAATTTGTCTAAAACGAAAAATCAATACACCCTAATGGATATGAAGCATGGTCAGGTTCAGACGTGTGTTGAAGGTAGCCCAGAGTGAGGTGCGTAGAAGGATGAGGACCAGGATGTGAACAGACAAGAGGTAGGAGATGCAGTGGGAACGGATCCCAAGCCGACTGCATGTTGTGTCCTGGCCTTCATTTGAACAGATTTTCGAAAAATCAATACACCCTAATGGATATGAAGCATGGTCAGGTTCAGACGTATGTTGCAGGTAGCCCATAGTGCGGTGGGTAGAAGGATGAGGACCAGGATGTGAACGGACAAGAGGTAGGAGATGTAGTGAGAACGGATCCCAAGCAGACTGCATGTTGTGTTCTGGCCTTTATTCGAACAGATTTTGTGTTTGTTTCTTTAGTATTATTTTTTTTTAAACAGAAATCAGGAACGGAGCCAACTGCGCGTCCGCAGGTAAATCGAGAGATTATAGTATGTCAGCACTGAGTTCGTCCAAAGGACGCTGACTGCAGGGAGGTGTGATGACGGACGTGCAGGAAATGAGCGTGGGTGATAGTACAGGATGAGTCGAGGGACGCCTTCCCTGGGACGGAGATTTTTCGGGAACGAAGAACAGATGGAGACCTTGTGAGGGATAGGAAGTCCGGAGACAGACGTCCTAGGACAGTATAATGGATGTAGACACTTGGTGAGGACGGTGATTCATCACAAAACAGGTCAATGAGGAGAGGCGAAGGAGGAGGAGCAGGACTGTATTCCAATGCATCATGAATGGGACCTTGAAAGAGACGCCGTGTAGGTGAAGTGGCTGGTTCGCAAAAGAGTCGACAAAATGTCGGGAATGGAACGGGCAAACGAACAGAATACGACGGATGGAAAGCGGATGGAGTCCGTCCGAGGAGCCGAGAGGAACAGTAGCAGCTGGTGAAGGCAAGTATGGGAACGGAGGAGAATGCAGACGTCCTCTTATTGCACGACCACAGGGTAGGATGGACGGTCCACTGGATGAGGGTGCCTGTGAAATGCAGGGGATGCGTTCCTTATTAGGCCGGCCCCTACGAAAGGCACCTCTAGCTGCCTCAGATGGAAAGGAGGATAGCAGTGCCGGAAAGATAGCGGATGGTGGATTAATCTGTTGGCGGATCGTCGAAGATCGCTGGATAGGAGAGCATCCTGATCGGCCGTGTAGCACTTGTGGAGGCGGATGTATCCTTGACCTAGGAGAGGACAGATCGGTCCTCCGTGCCACTGCTCATTAAGTCGGAATTAGAGGTGACCGGGAGAGAAGCTTCAACCGGGAGAGCTGAAAGGTCCTTGTTAGCACAAGGCATCCTAGTGGAAGCCATCCTAAGATCGTAGTCGAGTAGGATGCGTCCTATGGGATGATGAAGCCAGCTGGTCCTGAGGACCAGCGGATCTGAAGAAGAGGATGGAGTGGGAAGAGCTCAGGGCGGCCACGTCGTCGTGAGCACCCTAGGAGAAATGATGCCATCGACAGCTGTGCCGAGTATATATCATGTGCAGTAGTACAAGCCCGGCTGGGAAGCCAACTTTCAAGATTCTAGGGGAATTAAAGCTCAAAAGGAGGGAAAGGCTATAAAAAACAGGTACAATATAACCACAATTATCCGAACTAATTGGGACCAAAAGGTGTTGGATAATCGAAAATTCGGATAATACAATTTACATGCAACACTAAAGAGGATTTTTTCTTTTTTTTTAATAAGTTTTAGTGTTTGTCAACTATGCTTGGTTGTAGAAGACTACAGAAAGAAAAATTTGCATGAAATGACTACAGGAACATAAATAAAGCAAAGTCAATGCTTACTCCGTCTCTAAAAAAAAATAGCAAATTTCTGAATACTTTGTATGAATCAGAGTTCGGACAATCGAGGTTCTACTGTAATGTAAACTTTCGTCGGCTATAAAAAATCCATTTTCTAACCTTACTTCGGTCTATAAACAGCATATTTACTCCGTGGCCTCACACAAAGGGTTTATGTCTTAAACTGAGATTTATTATAATTATTATTATTATTATTTTTTGCTGTGGACTGGCAAGTAACCCTTTGCGCACTAAATTTCCTGCTCAAAAGAACGAGTTGAAATTTGCATGTGCAAGTAAAATGTTAATAATTCAGCTCCCAAACACCAACAAATGAAATAAGGCCCTGTAAACTAAATTAATTCACTTTCAAAATAGATTCAATAAAATTACGAAGCCTGAGCCAAATAAAAGCGTGTCTTAAAGGAGAAATTCTCGGCTTGTTCTGATGGAAAGTTTGCCTAGCCCTGCCTGAGAATTTCTCAGAACCAGGGCACATACAGGGTTAAATCAATAGTAGAACTTACATTCTTCGGGAACATTCACTTTCACTGCTAATGCATTGAGGAGGTCACAAACCACTTCGCGCATAGGTCCCTCTAATACTGGAATAGGTCCGAGTTTGGCAGGAAGACTTTTCAGGATTTGTACTGCATTTGGACCGGTGAGACGAGTCTCATCCTCTTCAGCTACAAGGAAACATAAGAAAAATATTGATTGTAGAATCACACAACAGTTTTCTTAGGCCTATGACTGGCATTATTTTTTAAAGCCAAACTGGAAAAAAAGCATGTTTTTAAACTACTTTCGTTTTAATCTTTATTTATATATTAAGAGTGATTATTTTTGGAAGTTGACCGACGTAAACTAAGGCAAAGAATTTGAAAAAACGAAATTGGCTTTTACTTATCCTAAATACTTACCTTCAGTTGTTGGCTGAAATCGTCATTTTGTCCTTTATGCCCAAAAATCAAATTTTAAGAAGGTTATGTAGCTCCCCGCCAGGAAGCTCGTATCCCAGCAGGCGTAGTCATCTGATTGAACACTCCACGCCGGTTCAGCGAGAGCAGGGATGGTGGGTGGGTTGACATACAAGGTAGTATTTTAGGATAAGAACTCATTTGATCTTTAAAATTTCTGTTGACTAAAATTCCCTATTCAGGTTTTGGCCATTCCTCTACATGGGTACGAAAAATGCGTATCCCAGATTTGCCGTAGAGATTTGCCGTAGAGCAAAACATGAATGGAAGAGTCATTTCTAAGGCTGTGCAGATACCAATACTGGTACCGGTATCGGACCGGCACCGGGTAAACAAGTACCGGAAAAAGTACCGGAATCTGCTTGCTTTTTCCAGAATCGGCATTTTCATACATTAATAATATGGCATATTGTTCCAACGCTACTGAAAATTAGCCTGTAACTAAGTCAGTAAAGGATTAGGCCTATAAGTATAAAATGTTTACTTAACCCTTTACTTCGCCGACATTTACAAGAACTTTATTTCTTTATTTATATCTTTATTTCCTCGTCAAAATTACCAGTTTCCCCACGATTTTGCATCACAGTTGAAATTATGTCCGTTCGTAATGAACTGTAGCAAGTTTTTTTTTTAATTAACTGCTTAATAATTATGTTTCAGTAATTTGAAATGAGAGGTGAAACGCGTAAAAATGCGTATGTGTGAGAATAATGGAGAAACGCATAAAAGCATATCTGTGAAGGAAAGGGTTAACACAAAAATGTTTACATGATCTCGTTGATCAATAAAGTGTTCAGCAAACAATTCCTTTGTGAAAGCGGTACGTATGTTACACCATTAAATTATTAACGTATGAACACGCATCGGCACTGGCACCGGCATGGTATCTGCATGAGCACAGTGTCTGCACATGACCAAAAGTACCGGTACTGGCATCGGAATCGGGCAGTCGGGCACCGATATCGAACAGCCTTAGTCATTTCCTTTCTAGCACTTCCTGTGATGTCTTCTTATAACTGCAATGGGGAGGGGCAAGATGTGTCCCCTTTATGTTCTAAAGAATTATTCCTAATTCATGTCCTTTATTTGTTTAAAACTTATAATTTATTTCCTGGAGAACTCTTAAACGCAAAGCCATGTATGGAGAGGATGTAAATATCCGTAATACCAGGAATAAACTGTTCAGTGTTGAACTGTCTTATGAAATTGGCCAGTGTATTGTATTGAAAGCAAGATGGTGTCATATGATATGGTGAACAGGCAATTGCACAAGTTATGAAGTCCCAGAGCTCATGTTGAGTTTTTCATATTTGACTTTTTTTTTTTTTTTTTTTTTTTTTAGATATTTCTACTGCATGGGATTTAGGCCATATACGGGCCCAGTAAGAGATTAAATTCCAACAAGATTATGGGCCCAGTCGTCCAGATCCCCAGCAAGTAGCCCAGCCAAAATTATGAATATGCAATTGTAGCCTTGACAATTCACACGGGAGAAAAGCCTTTTAAATGTTAAAGAGAGTGATGCCGCACGCCATTATTTGTGCTCAATGAACTAGCATATCTTCCACAGAAAGTATAGAATAGTGCTAAGCAAATAAAGAGAAATATTATTATTGATTAAAAGAATTTTGAACCACGCTAAATGTATGCAGACCAATGACCACAGTGGAGTGATGCCAAGCCAACGTAATATTTATAGTAAAGCTTTAGTAGCCAAGGCATACCTAAGAGCAGACACACTGGAGAAAGGCCTTATAATTGTTAGTTTAGAGACAATCGATTATGTATTCTGAGTGTAGACATTCTCAATAAAGCGTAAAACTTGAGGTACAGTTACTATACAGGGTGGTCCACAAAAAACTGACGACCCAACATTTTTTAAGTACAACTTTTCTAGTTAGCACCCCACAAAACCAGGAGAGGACAGAAATAAAGTCTACTGAAACACGAAGACTTCTGTCCTCTCCTGTTTCTGAGGGGTGCTAACTAGAAAAATTGGACTCATGAAAATGTTTGGTCGTCAGTTTTTTGTGGACCACCCTGTATAGCTACTATACACTTAGTGATACACTGAAGAAAAACCTTTCGAATGTGAGGTGCACGGTACAACTTCTAGTGTCCAACTTACAGTAGACAGCCCATAATGGAGAGAAACCATTTAAATGTTTTATGTGGTAGGGCATAAACATGCATAGCCCACAGTGGTGAAAAACCCTACAAATGTGTTTTATGTGGAAAGGCACATGTATACATCGGCATAAAGTAACCTATTCGCAACAGCCATGGTAAAGAGAAACACACAAGTGTATTTTATGTGGTAGTACGTAAGTCTACAGTACATTACAGCAATGTAGCCTCCTATTTTTTGTGGAATATCATCATGCATTCACATGACACGTAAGTAGATTAACATTAAGATTTGCCAAAATTATAGGTCTTGGAAATTCAATGCGACATGCATTTTTTATTAGAGCGAAGTTTATTTGGTTTTGTGGATATTAAAAAAAAAAAACATCCAGGTATTACTTGCCAATTTAATTTCAGAAAATCAAGAGCTTTAGAAAAAATTGCCCTAACATTAGAACTGGAACTAAGACTTTGATCAGGACCTGCTCAACTGCTAGACCTGCTAGTGAAGCATCGTCAGCCATGTACAAGCCGAAGTCCCGAGTCTGCACCGGACATTTAAATAAAGAATTTGTTCTTTTGAAGATGGAACATGAGACAGTTCAGAACCATACAACAGATCTCGCGGACGCTGGTAAAAACATAAGACGAAAAACACGCCTACTAGATGATCTGTGGATCACCCTCCAGATGCCATTACTTAGTAGAAAGACTTCGATAATTCCATAACGGCTTCTACTCTGAAAGTTCGTCATTCTTGATAATTGATTGTTGAAAACAGATTGTTATGCACAATTTCAGAATCAAAATACTGTACCAGTATTCTTGCAAATTTTCAACAGACCGACGACGTCCGTCTTCATCAGGCCTAACCTACACAACTCAAACTTTTGTCAACTACATCGTCACCGTGGAATTCAGCGTTCGAACTCTGCGCACGTGCATGGCGTGGCCTCCTATATTTATCGTGCTGGTTCATCCACTGCTTTGTGAGTGGCCTGGAAAACTCATCTCTAAGGAGGAAACGAATTCCCGGATTGGATGGGCCTTAAGTGTTCATCAAAACGGCGTCATTTTTAACATGTTGCTGGATCGCCAGGGATTCCAGTCCCCTCAAGTGCCGATCATGTGGGACATTTGATTTTAGAAGTGTAGTAGTTCTTCCCCAGCCAATATCATTTTTTGTCATTATGTGATGGGTAGCGATACTGTTGCTATACACTTCATTCCTCGTGTCAGTTTGAGTTGTGTAGGTTAGGCCTGATGAAGACGGACGTCGTCGGTCTGTTGAAAATTTGCAAGAATACTGGTACAGTATTTTGATTCTGAAATTGTGCGTAACAATCTGTTTTCAACAATCAATTATCAAGTAAAAAGACTACTTTTGAAGAATTTAAGCCCTAAGTTTTGAAGAAGCAATTATTAAATGCATACGAGTGATGAAACCCAACACACCCGATCGTCATTAGAGATTGCCTGACCAATGGTCATCATCGATGCAAGAGAATGAATCGATGCTAGAGAATGGATCGATGCTAGAGAATGGATCGATGCAAGAGAATGGATCAATCCAAGAAACTGGGGTGGTCGAGGCAGACGACGTTAAACTTGAAGAGCCCTAATCATAGAAATAATTCTCGTACAAGAGGAGTCAAGTGCTATTTATGCGGAGGCTACGGACATTACGCGAGAGATCGTCCAAACGACAAGCAAGTCCAGAACTCAAACAGCACCACTTCAAATTAGGGCTGGGATCGGTTACACGGTTAACCGGAAACCGTTCCACGTTCGGTTACACGGATTATAAAACCCATATCCGAAAAACGTTTGATGCGGGCACCATTCAAAAACCGTGGTGAACGAGCCCAAAATAGCCAAGTGGCATCATTTAGGCCTACTAATCCAAATACTCAAAATCAGTGAAAGTAGAAAACCGGAGTGGGTAGGGGGCAGCTTATTTACAAATAATCCGCATGGGCTTGTTGTACCATCGAAGCTGCTTACTTTCTTCGAAACAAACTGCTGATCGCCAGCGCGTACACGAGGCAGTTAAAGACATGCTGGCCATCTGCCCTCCCCGCGTCATGGAGAAGTGGACTCGTCTATACCTAGCGCGAACGGCAGGGAAGCGCCGTCATAACACGTAAACGAAATGCGTTGCTACCCGAAAACGCAAACATGCTAATTTTTCTGGCTTATACTTTGAAATTAATGGAACATTAACGAAAACGTATTAAATTTTGTTGTTTTGTTTCTGGCTTACGTTGTTATTAAGATGTAAAATTTGACATCTTGTAGAAATTTTAAAGCTATATTAAGTCAAAATTCTTGATAAAGTAAGTACTTAAATTTATCAACGTCAACTTTCTTCTAGTTTAAATCCGAAAAAGCAACATGTAGTCAATAATTGTGCTTGTCTTACCAAGGACTAAATCATATTTTTTTTTCAGCTTAGTTTTTTAATAATGTATTACACAGTGATGAAATTTTTTTTGGCCGTATTTTTTGCTGAAAACCGAAAAACGGTTTTCGTGTAACCGACCGGAAAAAAAACCGGTTAAACGGATAACTAAAAAACCGGAAAGTACCAGCCCTACTTCAAATCAATCAAGAGAAAGACGAAACTTTCAAGTGCAGAGAGCATTCACAGAGGCATTAATTTCTGCACAAGAGTCGCAGTGGACTCTAGACACAGCTGCTATGCACCATTTTTGTAAGAAGAGAGAATGATTCACGAACTAAAAAATATGTAAACATCCGGCCAGCTGCACTCACCAAAGAAACGTTGAGGTATAGGTGATTTCCGACATTGTCACCATTGATGGAACAGAAATCCAACTGACATTACTAAATGTAATGTTTGCCCCGAATGTGAGAAGCAGGGTTCGTACACCAGAGACAAAACCATTTCAAGGCCTTTTTAAGGCAAACTCGAAGCCAATTTCAGGCCGTTTTGCACGATAAATTGTTAAAAATTACCTTAGGCCGGGAAAAAAAAATTGTTCGGTTCTCGGGCGCGGGCGGGTCCCCAAAAATCATGCGGGTCAAAGGCTTTTTATTCCATTCGTCTTACGTCGTTACCCGTGGAGTGAGGCACTAACGAAATATTTATTCTTGCGAAAACTATTGGACACAATTATTTCAAACTTTTTACACGCACGCAACAGATATTCACTAAAATGCACAGAAAAAATCGGACAAATGGATTTAATAGTGTCGGAGAACCGTTGTTTTTTTTAATTACGGGCAGTAGCCAAATGAAATCGAAAATCTCCGTGTTGACAAAACGCGTCCGAAAGTCGGCGTTAAGCTAAAAATCGTTGTTCGAACTTGTTCCCACCTGATAAGCAATAGTGTGAAGGTTTATACGCTCCATTTCCATTTTAGTTTTGCATCGTGGCTGCTGATTTAATTGTTTAATGCTGTGAAACATCATCTTTCTTGTGATTTGTAATGACTAACTAAAACACAAGTGCTCTCAATCTCAAGCGCTCACGTGAAATCCGAAGCGATCGGCGGCATCCATGTTGAAATCGCGCATCAGCCAATGAGATCACGCAAATCGGTCACGTGGTACCAACCAGCCAATAACGGAACGCGATTTTAAAATGCTTTGAAAAGTTAGCTTAAAATGGCCAGAAACGGTCTACTACACTTCGCCCGATTGGCCAATGCCAAACGGCCATCGAGAAAATAAGTTGAGAGGCCTAGATTGAAGGAAATTCCAGCTTTACTACTAATACAAGATGGCAGCGCCCAGCCAAATGCTTCGACCGTTACCGCTGATCAAAAATGACCAATTTTCTGCTTTTTGACTTAGGAAAAAAGAATGAGAAACACATTTTTGCAGTTTTTAGTGAGTCTACACTCAACTAAGCTTTTAATAAAATTGTAGATATTGGTAACAACGGTTTTTTTTTTTTTACAGAAATCGACGCACAACATGACAGGAATTTCAGCGTTTCGCATTTCGATATTTTGACGGAAAATTGCGTTTTTCGACCCATAGTTTACCTTCAAAGCTTCGACGTATATATACGTCGTTACTGTGTTTGGGATGATTTTTTTTTTTGGACGTATATATACGTTCATACTGCTTAAAAGTTAAAGAAAAATGTTGAGCATTTTCATAGCATTTTGAAAATAAATAATAAAATAAGAAGCCGGGTGGCCTGGTCCTTTTTCGACTTTCGAAATGCCCGAGAACCAAACTTATTTTTTTTCCCGGCCTTAAATAAATTTAATCTTTTTGCTGTTGAATAAACATCCATTTAAAAGTTGTTTATTTTGCCCCATCACGGGACAAGTTGCCTTTCAATACCGCACTTATACTTGAATATGAACGAAAGCACGTCGTATCGTTAACAGAAGAAATGCATTAGGCTGACAAACTATTTAAAAAAATTTATTTATGAATTTAAGCATAAATTGACTATTTCGTCAAACGTAGTACCCTAACAAAATTTAAGGCCATTACAAGGCTCCTACAAAAAAAATTCCAAATCTTCAAGGCTTTTCAAGGAATTCAAGGCCATGTACCAACCCTGGAGAAGGAATCATATCTCGCATCAAGATTCATCAGAAGAACCACACATTATCCGCAGAAGACATAGGACTCGAAACAAACGATTCTCAGGGAGAACATTATATGAAAGCGCCTTTGGAAAGACAATTTTTCGTAGTAAGAGGAAAGTTGATTTTGGAGGATTACTCAAGTAACGTCGCAGAAGATGTTGAAGACGTCTCAAGTCAAACTCAAAGAAGATAATCGCACGCTAACATGACCAACAAGCAATCATCTATTCACCCAATTCCAGCACAGAAATGAAAGCCAACGTCGGTGAACAGACACCATGTGGCATGAGCGTTTTGGTCACATCTATCAAGCCCTAAAGAAGATGGGGTTCAGTAAATCAAATTCGTCCATACCTTAAACGCACAATCTCGCACGGAAAACACTGCTCAGTATTTGTGCTAATTTTGAACAGTTTTGAATTGAATTTCTCACCCGAATTAACTCCTACTGTCTTCTTTAGGATTCCGAATAAAAACTTTTCTTTGGTTCATATCCCGCTGGTGGCTTGTGATGACTGCGACTCCTTCCACAATGGTGAGACGAGGAAAGATGTATTCAACAGAATTCGCCAGCACATGGGTGAGTGGAGGAAATGCTTCATTTATCTGCTGAAAACGAAAGACGAAGCTTTCTACGTTTACCTATCCCAAGCCTAAACATGACGAAAACTAAAGAGACTTCCCATCGATAACGGAAGAGAATTTTGTACCGGTTATTTCAAGGAAAAATTAAACCGCCTAGCCATCAAGGCAAAGAGGACGAACGTCTACAGCCACAGAACGGACTGTAGTTGAGAGACTTATAAGGACGTTGTTGGATACAGTTCGAACCCTACTGATATCAGCCAAGTTATTAAGAGAATGGTGGGCCAAGCTTATTCTCACCGCAGTATCGAGTTGCACATTATGGTATTAATGGAGACATACCAGATGGATTATACTTTAGTAGACAACCAAGTTAAGCTACAAGAAATGCAGTGGATCGCTGTTTTTCATTCACAATGAAAGATATCCCCATACCGAGCTACAGCCAGGAGCAAGATTAGGCATACTAGTTGGATGAGCACTTCGCACAAGAAGACACAAGATATGGTGTCCTGATGAAGGTATGAAGATCCGTGAAAAAAAAGGGTTAGATTGAACAAGAAAACGAATCGCACCGACACATTCAGGAATGCGAAGAAGAATTCGTAGAATTCACCTTTGAAAAAGAAACCTCTCTTCTGCCCTATAAAACTAAGAGGAAGTTATGAAGAAGCTGTCAGATCGCTCCAAGCTAAAGAAGAGAAGTATGAAGGAAGAGCTTGCAGACCCTAAAGGAAAGGAAAGTCTACACACAAGTCAAGAAAACCGTGAAGAAAATAATTGGTTCCAGATGGGTTTATGGCGTGAAGCAAGACTCCCAAGGAAAGATAGCGAGATACTGTGCAAAATTAGTCGCACAAGGAAACACTCAGAAGCAAGGTTTTGACTTCTTTGAAACCTTCTCACCAGCGACAGCTCTCACCCTGGTGAGATTTTTTTTTTCGTCCTACTAGTTGTATGGAAATCCGTATGGAAATCACCATCCAAATGGACACCAAACCTATTGCAAGGCACAGGTGGCAATGCATGCTGGGATGTGAGCAGTACACCACTTGATGGAAGCTACATATTAAAACTTGACCTTGGGCATAAGAGCATAAAATAAGTAATTTTAGCCACAACTAACGGGAATTATTATAGGATAAAAGTATTAAAATTATGGTAAACCACAGCAAAATTCAAACAAATTAATTCACAAATGAAAATAAATAGTGCGGTCTCCAGGAGAATTTGTGGCTTGCAATATTAAGCCAGACAAACAATTTTTCTTTTCTTGGTCTAAATGCTTAATGCCTAGAAGCATCAAAATAAATGTGGTACTTACGACGAGTCTCACCTCTGCGAGACACAGATGGCAGGACTATACGCAATACGTTCTTGCCGACTTCAGTAAACAGTTCAGGGTTGCGACAAGCAGCTGGGCCCAAAACACGCAAAAGGAAATGAAGCTCTCTAGAGCCCATAGTTGCACTGGGAGAGCAAGTTGATGTCCTGATTACCTATGAAACATTTAATTAGGAGTGTCACTAAGCAATACTGGATAAATAACTCATGCAATCAAGTAAAAGGAATACTATAGTCTAAAACAAAAATGATGCTATTGAGTTGACATAATGCCACATCCATACATGGTTTCCCCTCCGTGTACCTCACCCAGCTTCGTGCATTGGCGCACGTCACTGCAAAACCGTGGGAAGGTAAAGTTGCGTCACAGTCTAGTTCAGGAACGCTGCAGTTGGAATGACGATTAACTAGGAGTGTGCGACACCAGATTTTTCAACTCGATAGCGATATTTTATTAAGCTAAGTAATCAATTCTTTACGTATTCTGCTCCAGTAATCACTGTTCGTCTGGGGATTTTAAGGTTAATTAAAAGGGATGCAGAGATTACACCCACAAACTTACGTCAATAGGTAGGTGGACCATTAAAAACGCACGAAACAGCTATAGCCCAGTGCCATTTCAAAAAAATCTTGTTTAGAGGTATATACAACAGTTTTTAACCGATTCTATCTGTAAAATGACTGCAGTATCCAAATATGGATGATACCACCTTTGCATCCTTGAGCATTTTGTTAAAATCCAAGATGGCGGCCGTAAATGTAGCTTATTTTCATGTTTCTTGACTATACAGCCGAATATGTGCATTTTTTGAAAAGAAGATGTAGAATATTGTATTTGGTCCTATGTTTGAACGTTGTAGAACTATAAATAACGGAGCTTTGGCCCCGCGAAATTTGTCAAAATTCCAAGATGGCGGCCTAACTTAGATTTTCGAATTCAAAGTGCTATTATGAGCTCTTTAGTACCCCGAAATGGACATGCTTAGGCTTTTCTGAAAGATGGGTATCTATTCTTTCCATCAATCCAAACCGAAATCATTCAAGTTTGGTAGGGACCGTCCTACGCTCATTTAAAAATGAAGAGCTGATGGCGTAACGGCGAAAGGGTATGTTGATTTGGTAATTCAAAGTGCTGTTGTGAGCCCTCTAATACCCCGAAATGGGTATGCTTAGGCTGTTCTGAAAGGTGGAGATCTATTCTATCCATCAATCCTAACCTAAATTGTTTTACTTAGGCACAAATTGTTTAACTTAGGTACAAATACAAATATTACCATTGCAATGCACTAGCCACTACTCCAATTTACAGCTACACCATAAAATGGGCGTACAACAGTCCCTATCTAAGTGAAACAATTTTAGTTAGGATTGATGGAAAGAATAGATCTCCAATTTTCAGAAAATCCTAAGCACGTCCATTTCGGGGTATTGGAGGGCTCACAATAGCATTTTGAATTCGAAAATCAGCATATACTTTTTCCGCTACGCCATTAGCTCTTCATCTTTAAGTGAGCGTAGGACAGTCCCAATCAAACTTAAACAATTTCGGTTAAGATTGATGAATAGAATAGATCTCCACCTTTTAGAAAAGCCCAAGCATACCCATTTTGGGGTATTAGAGGGCTCACAACAGCACTTTGAATTACAAAATCAACATATGCTTTCGCCACTACGCCATTAGCTCTTCATTTTTAAATGAACATAGGACAGTCCCTATCAAACCTATAACAATTTCAGCTAGAATTGATGGAAAGAATAGATCCCCACCTTTCAGAAAATCCTAAGCGTGTCCATTTCGGGGTATTAGAGGGCTCACAATAGCACTTTGAATCAGAAAATCCAAGTTTTAGGCTGCCATCTTGGAATTTTCTGGGGTCAAATCTGTTATTTATACTTTTACGACGTTCAAACATAGGACATAAAAGGTACCAAATACGCTGTTCTACAACTTCCTAACATATCTTCCTCTCATATTTTCGGCTGTACAGTAAAAAAACATGAAAATGAGCTACATTTACGGCAGCCATCTTGGATTTTAACAAAATGCTCTAGGTTGCCAAGGTGGCATCATCCAGATTTGGATTCAGCATAAAATTTACCTATAGAATCGATTGAAAACCAATGTATATACCTCCGAACAAGGTTTACCACAAAAATGGCACTTTGGCACTGGACTACTAATCATTTACAAAACTACATCGGTCAGATACGCTCTTGGCACTGCAATTTTTTTCAACCAACGATATTTGTTCGATCCCTTTAAGTTTTTGATTCTACCCAATTTCAATACTAAGAAAAGTATCACACAACCCTGTAATTAACAAAGATGAATCTGTGACAAGGCTTAATTAAGTTGTCCGTTTTGCCCGGATGGTCAACGCCAGCAAACCCTAACAGGGTGATAGGTTTAGGCTTCCGGACAATAATCTCAAACCATACGTAACCACATGGCTTGTTTTGTTAAACAAGTGCACTTAAGCATATTCCTCTTATTCTAGGGGTAGGGGAGAGAAAGGACAAAGTACAAATACAAACATTATAAATACATGTAGTTACCATTCCTGATAATGAAAAGTTACTCACTTTATTTCACCTAACAGTCCACTATGTGGCAAATTTTCAATAGATAATTTACAATGCATGTTGAAGAACGTCGTCAATCTTCATCAGGTGTGCTGCTTTTGTCATCTCTCCTTTTCTTCATCGGTAGGTTCATTGCGTGATTTCAAAACTCGATGTGGGTGACCAGTAAGCTTTACATTTGAGCTTAGCTGTCCTTGGGGGTGCTGGAGGCAAGAGGTTGTGGATGAAAGGGGTGAGATGGAGGCTGGATGTTTATTAATACTCCGCTGTTTCCCAAAAGTTTCATAGTGATGGGGATTCTTGTGTTCTCTAGCGGCCATCGTATTTTGAGTTCTAGACTAGCAATCTCAGTGCCCCTCCCAAGTTTGTTTGGTGCTTGGTGGTGTTGCAGTGGCTGCCTATGCCATTTTTTGTTGTCTAGGGTTCTGGTGGCCGAGATGTGGTTAAGAACACAAAAATTAACCCCATGGCAGATTTCTCCAATGGAAACCCAAATGAAACGTTAGTGCCCTCTACCTTCTAGTTTGGGGCTCGTTTTCGTCAGCTTTCTCTAGCTCAGTGCCATGCTGGGGTAGATAGTTTTTTAATTTGGGTTTTGCTTCTCGTGTTGTAGGAGTGCTTGGACTCAACAGTGTTGGGCGACCAACTCTTGGTGCCGTCCTTTTCGAATCGTCCACGAGGCACATGCCCATTTTGGAGTAGCCCTAAAATGGCTTTCCTACTTTCTGGGTAGCTTCTTCGGGGTAAACCCTGTTTTAGCTGAGGTTTAAACGATGCCATTTGTTTAGACACACAGTCAGACATAGCAATCATCCGAATAGAGGCAAAGAATGATCGTCACACACCAGCTGCGAGGTCGAAGATCATTCCTTTGAAAACACAGTCCTTGATGCAATGCAATGCGTACACTTGTATCCAGTAAAGTTGCATACAGCACAATCTGCACAAATGGGGGGGGGTTCTTAGGTTTAAGTGTTTTTGAGTATTTTAAGTTGTCCTTTCCTGGACAGGAAAGCAAGGTTTCGGAAGCCATATTAGGCCCAACATGGTAAGCCAACATGCAATGTTCACACGTCACAAACTGTGAAAAAGAGCAAGAAACAGGTCGCGGCCTAATGACAGTTATTCAGTTATTTGACCTACGGAGCACCATTGCAAGATCCCAGATTTAATTATCACATAATAAGGTTTGGGAGATTCAGCATTTCCCAATCGGAAATCTAGAAATACAGGTACGCATTTTGGGATAGCAGTAAATTTTTTTTTTTTTTTTTAAGATCCTTAAGCAGCTCAGACATTTCGAACGTACGTGAGGGTGATTCTTGGTGGTGTCTCCAGTGGGATCAACGTACTGGGGGTCTCCTGCTTCTGTAAATAATTTTTCTTCCTTTTCGGTGAGCACGCTGCCTCTTAATCACTTTATTCATAATTCTCCCAGGGTATCCCACTTTCGTTAGGTGTGTCGTGGGGCTTCGCAGCTTTCCAATTTGACGAACATCTAATTAGCCGAAGCATTGCTTGTTTGATGATTGAATGGAGCCATGTTCTTGGATGTCCCGAAGAGTAAGGGATTCCCCTCGATGTAGCAGTTTGCTTCTTAAACGGTTCAAAGGTTAAGCTCGCCCGATTTCTGGTTACTAGCACGTTAAAGAAAGGCAAGATTTTGTTGTTCCTCAAGGGTGAACTGGAGGTTCTAGTGTCAGTTGTTGATGTTTAGCACCATTTGGGTCACACCTTTTTGTTGCATTGAAGCGGACCCATTCGTATTGAACACACACAACGAACTTACCGATGCAAAACGAGAGGTAAAAAAAGCACGCCTGATAAGATAGAAAACGTTCGTGCACTTAACATCAAGTTTAAATTGTCTATTAAAAATTTGCCGCAACGTAGAATGTTTTAATTGAAATTAAAGTTTGAGTTAAGCTTTCATCACCATGAATTTCGATCCAAAGTTGACCATTTTTACCAAAGTTTTAACCAAAGTAACCATTTACCATTCTCCACTCTGTATTGGTACATCAGTTTTTAGCCCTAGAATACTATTGCAATACTAGCCAGACCCAGGCACCAAAGTGCTGCGCTTGCAGATTTGCGGATCTTTATTGTCTTGGCGCACCATCAGTGGGTAGGTATTTTAAGGATCAAAACAGATTTACAACTCTGGTTGGGGAATGGTAACTCCCACTAGTTTTTACCCCAGGATATCCCCCCCCCCCCCCAACTTTTGCATAGTTGAAACTTCGACAAAGTGAAAGGTATGTAGTGGAGCCATAGCCTCCAGGGGTTAGTTGGGAGATACTATTCGCTTGCCTTGGATCTTCTGGTGCACAGAATGGTCCTAGGGAAGAAAATGCTGCCACTTGGGAGGGCACGTCTCTTAAAGCAGCGTAAAGTGAAGGTGGTCTCACTTCCATGAAGCCGCCTGAAGGATTTCTTCTAAAGGAACTTGATTGTAAGCGACCCAAGAGACAAGAAAGGGCTCGAATTTAGTACGGTACTCTTTTCTTGATATTGTGAGATGGTAGATTCATTAAGTGTTCTCTTTGGCAAATCCAATTACAAAGACGATCCAGGAAGTGATCATCGCTGGAGTAGCTTGTCCTGTACTGGATCTTTGGGGAAACAATAAGTCCATTCAGCCTTTTCTCCACTTCAGATCCTTGATTTCATCAAGGTAAAAGCGTAGCATAGAGCACTGCACACAGAACTGCAATTCTCTTTATCTCCTGCAAAAGCACACATCGCTGGAGTCTTAAAGAATTTTGATACTTTGCTCTGGAAGATGTCCTATCCAAGGCAAGTCTCATTGAGCCGAGTTTGGGCCGAATCGCAAATAAGCTTCGCCAACGTTGAGGGCTTGAAGCTCACTGTAGCATTTTACAGAGGCCAGGGTGAGAAGGACGAGTTTTGTGGGCCACGGTCCTAACAAAGCTTGTCCCATTGGCTCAAGGGGTTCCATGGGGAGGCTTGTCAACACCAGAGAAAGAACCTACCCTGGAAGTAATTTCCTCGTAAAACTGGTCTTTTAACACCAAAGGCTTTGAAGAGGCTGGTTACTCGGAAGTCTTCAACGACGGAAGGGTGTCCGTCTACTTGAAACACCGAATTTATGGCCGAAAGAAAAACTTTCCTTCCACTGACCAACAATGGCACCGAACCCACTTCCAAGCGTAGATTTTGCATGTAGACCCTCGGGAGTCAGCAAACAATGCGGTTGGCAACTTATTCCAAAAGGCCATCCACCAAGAGGGGTTGGAGGATAGTAGCTAAGGCATGAAGTTTTATGACTGATAATGCTTGGTGGTGGTGGTGCTTGTGGTGCTTGGTGCTTGGTGGTGACTGATAATGCTTGGTGGAGTAGATTCTGCTTGGATAGTCAATTAAAAGCTCCAGAATTGGAAAGAACCACGGTAGGGCTGGGCATTCTGGGTCGACGAGGAAGAACATGCTTTCCATCGTTGTCATCGTCTCCAGGATCATGGAAGGAGGACGTAAGGAGGGAAGATTTAGGGCAACATATGCGTCCTCGATGCTTTCAGAGTGCCCGTCGCCCATGCATGAGGATCCGGAACGAAGACGGAGCTTGTGGCAAAGATGTTGATCATCGAGGTTCCCCAAGGGCGAAGATCTTCTTGCACACAAATGTCTCCGGTGTCCACTCCTTTGTTTGGACTTTACCTTGGCTGGAGAATGGTCGTCCACAAAATTCCGGTTTCCAGGAAAGTGTCAACTTGATTTTTAAGATAATTGCTATAAGGAAGATTCGGTCTGATTGCAGGTGGAGATTCCTTGAATGGGTCCCTCTCCCTTATTCAAGTAGGCAACAGCAGTGGTGATGTTGCCGTGCACTTGAATCGTCCCTCCTTTCAGTTGGTCTTGAAGTGACACATGGCAAGGAAAGATCGCATGCAGTTCCAGAGGCAGTCACGGCGTTTGTGTGCACCCCATCCAGCGATCGAAGCATTCATGATGAGGATCTTGCACAGTTCCTTTTCTCCGAGCGTGTTAGTGAGGTCGCATCACCACAGGACTTCTGATGTGGGCAAATCCCGAGACATCCAAATACTGTCTTTACACGGGTTGGGTCCAGGATTCCAGGAATCTTTCCAGTACCAGTGAAGGGGGCGTACTATCCATTTGCTGTTACAAAAGAGATCCACCGAGGAATCCAGAAGGCCAATAACTCTGCAGAGGGCACTTAACGAAAAGTTATGATGATCCAGCAGATAAATGACTACTTCCTTCCTCCAAGTCGAAGAGTGTGTCAAGGAAGGTGAGAGAGGCTTTGGACAATAAATTGTGGACAAGACCCACGGTTCGTCCGTAATCTAGCTCAAATTTCATGCGAGTCGTTGCAGGCAGCCACCAACCGAAGTGAGACAACTACTTAGTCGAACCAAGGAGTGCTGCATGTCAGTATTTTCAATTTTTCTTTGTTTTTGCAGGGGACTTGCATGAGGGTTTTTCCTTTCTGCAGTCCTTGGCGCTAGTAGACTCTACCTTTACGCCCTCACAAACACTCGGGAAGACTACGGGATCTGAGCATTCTAGGAGATCCTCATGGGCGATGGGGAGGAGAATGAAAGTCTAAAGAATAACTGGAAACCTTCTCGGAAGTCAGCTTGGAGCTTTTCTTTGATCGTATCCTAGGGCGTGATTTGAGTGGGTGGAGGGAGAAGAGTTTGAAATGGCACATTAGCAGGTATACAGGTGAGATTCGTCTTGAGAGAACGGGACGCATCAAACAAGCTAGCTGAAGCGAAGCAGCACTTGAAAAAGGGTCGAGCGAACGGGAGGAGATAGACAACTAACAGGTTGCTTGGATGAAGTAGCATTTTCATAATTTTTTTTTTACTTCTTAGGCCATTTCTTATACCAGTTATGAGAAGAAACTGGAGAATCAGAATTTGAGGAGTGGCTTGGGACCAGTTTCTTTATTACCAGCAGATTTAGTAAAATGAAATCAATCTTCTCCCGGGGTGAATACTTTTCCAAGGCGAGAAATTTTTGGGGAAGATTGGCACAGGCGTGATGTTAACCACGTGCGGCAAGTACGGGCATGCAGATGGGATTACGGCAGACATCGACGGCAGCATAGCACTTTTTAGTCATCCATTATGGATTCAACCTTATCAAAGATGGTTTTAGAATCATCTACCAGGAGTGAACAGGGCAAAGTGTCTGACGGCACGTTCATTTGCAAATACTTCCGTGTAGACGGATGAAGTAATCATGGACGCGGGCCGTTAGTTGGATGCCATGGATTCGGCCTAAGGGTTGGACATTGGTTCATAATCTAGGTTAAAATCTAAATTCACAGAAAAAGAGAGTTGTGATAATGACACAACAGTGTCGCGTTTTAGGCTTCAGGGGGAACGATTTTTGTGACAATATGAATGTCAACGTGTTAAGAGTACAAGTGATGATGCAACAGTGTGAATCATCTAAAGGTGGTCTTACACTGACTATGAACCGAATTTTTGTAATTGGACCGAATCAGGAATTGGCCAGCACAACCAGAAACTTTGCTACCTTCCCTCACCCCTCGTTAAAATTTCAGGTTGAAAACTTACATACCTTTTCCATTGTGTGCTTCAATGTGTTTGGTTCTTCCAAGACATGGCGGATAAGAAGTGTCGTTAATGATGTGAATCCAGGAAAAGCAGTAGCTTGGGTCAAGTTTAATAGTAACCGTGGCCCTCCCAGTTCAGCAAACACAACCGCATTCTCGTGTTGGCGAGTTAACCGCAGACAGAGGCGCATAACAGCATGAAGGGTGTCTGGCTCAACGGGAATGCTTATCAGGCCAACACCGGACCTGAAAACAAACCAGTTAAGTTTTGCAACCAAAACCACAAATGAACTTAAAATTGAGAACTGTCCAACATTAATTGGGTAAAACTTACCTCACAATTGCGCTTGCCTGCTCAGGGCCCAGCCCTTTAATTACACGGATTTCTACTGGTTTAGGGGACTCGGCATCATCAGTTTCCATGGTCACAATGCTATCTTCTACATGAAGGAAACGATAAAATTAAGAAAATCTTAAATTTTGGTACAAGGTATGCCTTGGGGTATGAAACAGAATTTTAAAGATAAAATTATTTTTCCCTTATCGTAAAATACTTACCTTTAGTTATTGGCTTAAGTTGATTATTTAATGTTCGATGCCCAAACCTGAAACTTTAAGCTCCCTAGCAACCCAACAGGTGGCATCCTTGCTCACATCGCAGCAGGCACTGCCAACCTGACCCTCACAATCGTTTGGCGACCAAGCCAATCAGTGTAAGAAGGGACAGTGGGTAGGTTAACACCAAACTTGCATATTTTAGGATAAGAAAAAAACTAATTTTATCTTTAAAATTCCGTTTTTACTTTTATCCGAAAATGCTTCTTGTTAGTTATTGGCTGACTGTCCAAAAGGATGTGGACCTATACAAACCCGCAGAGCTAAAATGCACAGATGATACCGGCAATTCATATTACAAAGGTACCCACCTGACGCAAGGGTTTATTCTCTTCCATAGGCAGTCGGGCCACTCGATTCTATGCCACAGCTGCCGGCCACAGCATGTTCCTTCACACCAGCCCCACCTTACACCTTTTTGTTGTACCCTGCACAGCTGCCACAATTGGTCTAATGGCACTAAGACGATGACATAGCTTGTAATATGTGTGCTCACACTTCGAGGGAAGTCCACATGATTAGGGGCAATGCCATATGCACGTTTGGCCACCTAGCAGATCAAGAAGCCAGTTCAGAAGGTGGGACCAGTAAAGCCACAGGTCTGACAGTCTCTTTCGATGTTGAGGAAAAGGGGCAACCATGGAGCCACCAAATTGAGTCAACTGCACAGGTGAAAACGATTTTGTAGCCTCCCGTTAAAAACCTATTCACGAACCAAAGTGCTGTTGGTCAATGAGGGGCTATCAGGATGAAGGAGCCCTGGGGGGGTTCAAACCCTGTGCAGCACCTTCTGTAGGATGGAGAATTGGTAAAAGGCGTAGGAAAACAACCCCATTAACGAGAGGCTGAGGCAGTCATCACCCAAACCTGAGGATCCGGGAACAGAGAGAGAAAACTCTGGACTTGCAGATTGAAGTGGGTAGCAACAAAGTCCACCCATGGCATTTCCCACCGTTGAACAATCATTAGACAAGTCCCGGGACACACTACTACTTTGTCGTCGGAATCATGTCTGTCCGTGACAATTCATTGTCTAGTATATTCAGCTTTCCAACGACGTGTCTGAGTAGTAGCATCACTTGATACGTACTGCATAGGAAGGTCTCCAAATTATTCAACCTATCAGAATGCGAGTTTGTGTACAGCGTCCTCTCTTTACATAAGCTACTGTCGTGGTGTTATGTCATATGACAGTTTTTCTCACAATTAGTGATGACTAGATCCTCAAAGCGCAGACAATAGCCCTCAGTTCTAGGGCGTCGATATTGAGGCCTTTTTTCTTCTGTGGAATAAGACCTGAGGTTGCGTATACATCCAGGTATGCTCCCCAGCCCGAACGTCAAAGCATGGCCTTAAAATCTGGGGTAACAGGTTACCACTGTAGGCAGATTGAGTTCCCGTGGCCACCACTGTATACTGCAAGGGGATGTCTGATGAAAAAATCTCGTTTTCCCAGGAGAAATGTGGGAATCATGCGTGTTTCTGCAACCAGTGTATGGGTCTGGTCCACCAAGCGTCGAGAGGACAAGCGTCACGAAGGAGTCCATCTGGACTATCACTGCACTAAGTTCCTTGGCGGATATTGAGAGTAGATGCTGAATGACGAGGTTAATTTTTCGATCCACTTTGGCAATAGACTAATCCAAAAGTTAGAATAAGAAACACAAAGGTTTGTGCCGGGAGGATCCGCGATTTCTCAAGTGTTGACATCCAGGCCAAGTCTAGCCAAGAAGGACAAGCAAAATTGAAGATATGGGTGGTGATTCCGTGAGCAGGTGTTGCAAAGCAGCCAGTCATCCAGGTACTGAAAGAGAACACACGCGATGGTGACAAAGAAAACCTAGTATGGAAGTGCAGGGGTACCATGCCGAGGCTGAACATGATCACTTTAAAGTGGTGAGTGCATCCCCCAGAAGTGAACCAGATGAGATAGAAGACAGACGGGTGCAATGGTATGTGAAGATAGGCGTCAACTAAATCCATGGAAACTGAATCCTCTGACCACTGCTAGAGTTTCTATCTTGAAATGAGACTTTTGCAGGAATGCTTTCAGTTTGCGCAGTGTGAGTATCAGATGAGTGCCCCAGTTTTCATTGGGAAGACGCGTGAAGGGCTGTAGGAGTCCGGACTGCCCGGTGGTGAGAAACATATAGCTCCTGTGACGAGGAGTAGAACTTCTTCCAGAAGCGTGTCAGGTGAGGTGGTGCGTAGCCAGGGTACCTACCGAAAGTGCTGGAAAAGAGGATGGCGTGACGTTGCCATTTTTTACGACCGTCAAAATGAAAGCATCCGATGTGATACTTTCCCATTCCTTCACATTGTGCCAGGGCTTGCCCATCACCTACTGGTGAGTGGGGGCAGAGCTTTCCTGAAGGGGGTGTCACGATCGGGGATGAAGGAACCAACAGCTTCATCCCTTGGGATTCCCTTTGTTTCTATGGAATCGCAGACCGCCGCAATCCTTGGAAGGGTACGAACTGCAGTTGTATGCTTGCACTCTTGCTGAACAGTTTCCTGAACTCCCACCTCCGTTTGCTTGATCCGCATACCAGAGAGGTGGGGGAGCCTCGGGGGTTCACAAAGGGCACTTTGTGAACTGGACCAAAATTATTGCTTGCCAGTGAGCGTTCTGGAGCCGCTAGTTTTGGAGCAGGTGGAAGTTTAACCTTATCCGAGATCTGGGCCTATCTAGCAGCTGAACATTTAGAGCTTAGTGGAGTGAATAGGCAGTAGCCAGCCATAGGGATATCAGTGACGGCATACACATAGAGTACTGACGATGGACTAAATTGGCCCCAGTTGAAGGAATCCTGAAACATACAGGTCCTATTCGTAAGTATGTATGTAATCTTAATTCTTGGTGTCCCGATCTCAACTGTTGCCGACATGAAGGCCCGCTATGCTGCTGTGAATGCGAAAGAGGTTCGCATGAGAGCCCGCAAAAACAGTTGCTCATCATCTTCAACCTGACTCTTGATAAAGGACGGAGACTGTAGCCAAGAATAGCTTTCTATGGTGGCACCATAGAGGATAAATTCTGCCTCGGGGAACATACGATAAAGAGCTTTCTTGGGGAGTACCTGGACTGCCAAACAAAAATTTCCTTTCTTAGCATCCAGAAGCAGGAGTCTTTTTCCCATGCAGAGGCTCATCTACCCATACGCAACCCTCCTAATCCAGTAGCTGCCTAGGACTGAGGGAAGTGGTAGGGATTAGGGCGCACATCGAAATCAGCAGCTTGCCGACCATTGAAGAGCTCAGAGTGATAGGCAGTAGCCGGCCAATTGTGTCGATAGGGATGTCAGTGGCGGCACCCAGATAAGCATCCCGAATTGACTGAAGGCCGGAACGCGCCAGTTTGAGAGAATGCTCCTGAAATGACAAGGCCTTCATAGTCAGCTCTTTTTGCAAGTTGAACGCAATCCGGAAAGGGGGGGGGGGGGCAGACGTCGAGGGCAAATAATGGTAGATGAGACACCTGACAGTAGACCTGCACGATACGGGCGGGGCGAATTATGAATTCTGTGAACAGGTATTTGTTGAGGTTACGTTTGCTGGCCACTGATTGCCCGTTCATGATGGGGGTGCAAAAAGAGGGAACCTCCCCCCACACACAGGCAACAGGGTGGCCTATACATTAGCGACTTAAAACAACAACGTGGTGACCTAGAGACCTGCTGCTATGACGACGCGTCGTAACTTGTCTCTACCAGGCAATGCGACTTGACCTATAATCCTGGCGACAAGGAAACCTGGACACCTGGTGACACCTCACTCGTATCTCGGGAGCCATGCAACCGTGGCAACAAAGAGTATGCAGCCTAGGAACCTGGCAATTCTTTACCTTATTGTTTCGTCCACACAGGGACTATGCCAAAATTGGCATTTTTATTATTGACCTGTCTAGATGGATAAGTATCTGTCCTTTCTAGGGCCAAGTCATAAACGCCAATGGAAATTGTTGCCGAACAAGGATTTACCCTTTCTGGGGCTACGCCAAAGACAGAATTCCAGAAAGACCAGTATCTCTTATCTCTCTTTCTAGGGCCATGTGGTAACTGGAATGAGCTTTGCTCATTTTTGGCGAATGAACATTGTTATCACTACAGTACCAAGCTTACGCTTCAGCCGAATCTTGTTCGGTTTTCTCTGCCGAGCTCCTGATGGGCTTGTCTCAATCGTCCTTGGCGAAGAGACGTCACTTCCGGTGACGTGGGGGACGAGGCGACTTGTCACTAGAGTGGTTCCCCTTCTGTCAACCTGGATTACAAGTTGAAGTCTGAAGCAACGATCCTCGCGTCATCAAAATATAAGGATTTGCCGAATAATCGGTTCACGAGAGATTTGCACTCGGCGCACTGCACCAGAGCAGGAGTGAGAGATCGATTGAACAGGGGCACAAGCAAAGTAGAGAACTTCAAGCAACGCAGCCGCCATCTTGGTCTGGCATGCGAGCAATTACCGTTTATTCAACAGGTTTTGATCTAGTCCCTTTATCGTAGACTTCAATTTGGACACGACTCCACACATTAAACTAACAAAAGTGCTTGCTATATAATATATATATAGTTTATAATACTCATAGGTTAGCTGCAAGGGCCAGCGTTTGCTACAACGGAGTCGACGAAGGGGGCATCGAAATGACTGGCTAGGAAACTGGCGGCAGAGAAACTTCAGTCATGGAGTTTAAATTAGGGTCGGGAGTCAATAAAATGTGATTGGGATCAATGATAAATTCTTGCGAAATTAATGTATTGCTCAACAAACGACATGGGGAATTTGACGAGGAATGTTCACGTTGGGCTTGTTTTGGTCAGACTTACACCAAGATCTTCGATTTTCGTAATTTTGGCCTCGGTATGCTGTAGACAAATGTCGCACGGGTTGGTCCAAAATTCCACATACGACATTCACTACTTGGCGTCCCATGGTGTTTACAAAGCATACTTCCATGGTAGAAAGAGCAGTCTTGAAGGTATACGAATTGGACATTTTAGCAAGAGTAAAGGCATGCGACCTACTAGGTCTGCGCCCAAACCATTTGTGCAGGACAGGTTGTAATGCTTGCTGGGATGTTAGTAGGTTTGCTTCAGGTTTCGGCATAGAGCATTAAGCAAACGATTTAAGCCAATAACTAAAGGAAAGTATTTTCGGATGAAAGTGAAAACAAATGTTACATTATCATTGAAATCCACGACAAAAAAAAAGCAACCAACTTACCTTTTACTTTTTCTTCTTTATTTTCTTTGTTTTTGTTGTTTTCCTCTTTATTTTCGTCCTTTTTCTCTTCTTTAGGTTGAAGAGCCAGCATAATAGGGCGACGGTTGCCAGTTTCTTCATTGATCTACAAAAAGACATTACACGACAAACTTCAGAATTTGTCGTTTTGCATCTGCTAGGCTAGTATGCTGCTACCGGTGCTGAAACGTTCCAGCTACCAGCCTGAAGCTGTCAGACAATAGGCACTCTGTAAATGATGATCTGCACGATATAGAAATTATGACAAATTATCATGAGAGCTCTGCAGGATACAAAGCTGCAGGATACCAATTCAATGCGGTGTATTACGCATTTCTACACACTGCGAAAGCCGGTATGTGGCAAATGCCTCACATCTCAAGTTAAAGTAACCCCACATAGCCCGAGCTACATGAACTGTTATGTTGTAATGCAACAGATTGTCACCTACTTCACGGTAGGACAGACAATCCAGGTCTACACCAGGAAATACATACCATACAACCAGAACACATCCATTTATTGTATTGTCATGGATGGCCTTCACCACAGACAGAAGTTCTCACAGGCTGGTAATCCATAAAGTGGTGCCCATTATACGCAATTAGGGACATGTCCTAAGTCTGGTTGAAAAGCTGCACAGAAGACCCCTGGTTAACATATCGAGGAAAGTCACGTCCTATTCAATCGGTATTTTTTTTTTTTTAATTGGTCAAGACCCTAAGTTTCCTGAAGTGCTGACGAGCCAAAGGCTTGAAAAGACAATTTAATGCCAGTTGGCTTCCAGTCAGGAATGAAGAAAAGCTGTTCACAGCATTTACTCCCCTACAGACTTGGCGATTCTATTGGCAACAGTGCAGCAGGAAAATCCCAAGACAATGGGAGTTGACGACAGGCCCAGCCTACAAGGATGTGTCCAAAACATAAAAGGGCTATCGCTACAGTGATGGACTACTCCGCAACCCAACGAGTAATGCTTGCAAACAGGAGTAGTTACATTTACTTGTAAGTAGATTTCAAGACTGTTAGAATTCAACAAAAGAGAACATTTAACAAATCAAAAAAATATTTTATTAACTTTACAAACTACAAATATTCAAATTCAAATTATAACAAATGTGAAAGTATTTTTAAATTATTAAACTGGGTCTGCAGAAACCAAAGCTGGATGGACGAACATTGCTTGCGATCAGTCAGTCTACATATTTAGAGAAAAGTAACAGGCTCTAAAATCCACAAAATTCCACACGAGATACGAATTTGGTACTACCAAGGTAACGACACTTTGTCAGCTTGTAACTAGTCAAACTAAAAAGAAAACACAGATGATAGAAACCTACACTGGAAGCAATCGTGCGATACAAGGTGGAACAGAAATAACTTGATTTTCAAATCCCAAGCCAGAATTGGTCTGCTTGTTTTTTATGCCTAGAATACCTACCCAATAAAACTTGAACATTATTATGTGATTCAAGATGAACATTTCTGACACAGTTAAAAATCTTTGCTTCTATCGCATCAGAGTATAACCAGATCTAGGCACCTCCAATGCCACCCTTCAGCGGATTGGCAGCCATCTTTTTCTTGGTGCACGGTCAGTAGCAATAATGAGGAGAGCAGGGCAGGTAATTGGGTACATATTCTAGGGATATAAACAGATTTAAAAATTCAGGCCGGGGAATGGTAAATCGCTTGTTTGTATCCCAGAATACAACCCGAATTAAATTCGTGAATGGTTGATACTTCGACAAAATGAATGGCGGGCAGTCGCTATTGTCGCCTCCGGGGTTAGTTGGATTCCCCGTGGTCACCTTGGATCTTCTGGTGTATGGAGAGGGATCCAAGTGAAGACAAAGCAGCCGTTTGGGGGTAGACATGTAGCGCAGGCAGTGTTAGTGAAAGCGGTTTCGCACTTCCCGGGGGCAGCTTGAATAATTTCTTCTATGGGACTTGATTGTTAAGTGTCCAGGAAGCAGATAGGGTTCGAATCTTGTTGGCACTGTCTAAGGCTAGTTATTGATGAAGCTGGTTATTTTAACTTCCGTTTCTGATGGACACGTGTCGAATTTTTGTAAGCAACAAATTGATGGCCGAATGAAAAACTGATGGCAGAGATATTCATCCAAGAAAAAAAAAATATGGTTTAAGAAATTCCGTGGGTTGGGCTCGAGTTGGAACCAGGGGATCAGTCTGATTTCCAGTTCAACAACGCAACCGAAGCCATTTGCTTTTCTAGATCTTGGGTGTAGACCTCCGACAGCAGACTATGCGGTTGGCAACTCGTTCAAAAAGGCCGTCCCCAGTTGGAGGAGTTGGAGGATAATAGGAAGGTGTGAAGTTTTAGGACTGATAGTGATTTGTGGACGATCATTCACTTCTTCTAGACGAGTAGATTTCCGCCACGGGTAGGCTTTTTCGGTAGTCTATTAAAGGACCAGAAGAGGAACGAGCTTAAGCCGTGTTGAACAATCCGGAGCAACAAGGACGAACTTTCCTTCCTTCTTTGAGATCTTCTTCAGGATCAGTGGACAAAGAACATAAAAAGGGAAGATGTAGGCAAACCAAGTGGATACACGATACTGTCAAAGTGCCCGTTGCTCACGCTTGAGGGTTCAGGAAATGGTGATTGGAGCTTGTGGCCAAGAGGTCGATCCTTGGGGTTCCCTACAGTGCGAAGCTCTTCTTGCACATAGAGGTCTTCTGTGTCTTACTCCATTTTCTTGCCTGTTTCTGGGGATGTGTAGTGCTCTTGATTTTAAAGTCAAAGCCAGAAGGAAGATTTGGTCTGCCTGCAGGTGGAGATTCCCTTCTGCCTTGTTTAACTAGGCAACAGCAGTGGTGTTAACGCTGTGCACTTGAATCGTCCTGAGTTTCATCATCACTTGGATGCACTTGGAATCATCACATGGTAAGGCAGAACGCAGCTCCAGGATCTTACATTCCTTTTTATTCCAACATTCAGCGGTAGTCGAGGCATTTGTGTGGTCACCCCATAAAGTAGTAGAGGCAAAGCCTCCGTGAAAATGATTTCTGAAGGTAAATATTCTCTGATGGGGACTCACACCCCCACAAGGGTTCTGATATGGGAAAACCCACAAGACATTTAAATCTTGTCTGGATTGGGTCCTGGATACTGCTGCTCCTTCCTGCACCAATGCAGGGGGCGTACTCTCTATCTGCTGTAGGGAACAAGGTTCGCAGCACCATCCAGGATGCTGACAACCTTACAGAAGAACTTGTCGGAAAGTTCTGATGACCCAGCAGATCAATGACTCCTTCCTCGATAGAGAATCCTCGCCGACGATGGGGGATGATGAAGATCCAGGTCGAGAGAAGCACGAAGAATATGAAGATCTCATGGGCTCGAGGAAGAACTTTAGGTTGATAAGCCCAGCATGAAGAGGAGATCCGCCATGGTTTGGAGATATCAGCAAAAATATTCTTGGAGTCTTATTTACGAAAAAGCTAGGCGTCTAGACAGGCGTGTGCCCTGATGCTTCCCGAGTCCAGACTGAAGAGTTACAAGATCAGTCACATGATTGAAGTTAAGATCCTTGGTGCAATGGTCACTCCGAATGGAAGGGCCTTGAAAAGGTACTTTCCCGTTGAGGACAAATCTGAAGAGATGGAACATCTGGTGGGAGAGGGATGTGGAGATGCATGTCCGCTAGGTCGATGGACATAATAAACGAATCGGAGGAAGAGCTGAAAACTTTCTTGAAGTCGGCTTGGTGCTTTTCTTTGAACGGGTCATAGACTCTCTTGCAAGGAGCTCCTGGCAAGAGAAGACTCAAGAGATTGCAGCATCTACATTAGCAGGCGTCTGAACAAAGGAGGCATCAACGAATGCGCTTCATGAAGCGAAGGGGAGCCAGCTGAAAATGAAAGGCGCTGGGCCACAGCTTTTGAAAGCTAAGACACGCTGATAACCGAAGGGGCCGAGCACACTGGAGAAGATTGTCGCCACACAGGGCGTTTGGAAGAGGTATTGCTTTTCCTCCATTTTGAAAATCCTTAATGGAAAATATTTTTGGTTTCTTATTTTGCTTGTTTGGCTTATGCAGTTTCTTACATCTAGTATCAGAAGGGACAGGAGAATCAAAATGTGACGAATGGCTTGCCACTCAAGTTTGTTCATAATTGGCAGATTTAGCAAAATGAAAATAATGTTCTCCCAGTGGAAAACACACCGTTTTGGAGATAGATCAGTAAGAGCCATCTTCTCAACCATGGGCGGTAAGACTCGAGAAACGGAACGATTTAAAATGATCTAGTGAGAGTGAACATACCACAAACAAAGTGACCAGTGGTTCATTCGTCGATTTTTCCATGTAGACAAATGAGGAAGGAATCGTAGCAGTGGGGATTGTGACGAGGCTCATGACATGGAATTCAGCATAGGGAGAATTGCGTCATCAACATAGGCTCGAAATATAAATCAGCAGAAAAATGAGTGGAGTAGGTTTTACAGTACAATTAGACACAGAAATATTTTCAGAACTTTCTTGGCTTGTTTCGCCATTCTACCTCCACATATCATAGACTGCACATATCATAGACTAGTATTAGGACCACACAATCTGCAAGGCCAACAAAATTCGTAGATGTGCAATTTTTAAAGCAGGTCCAGCTATTAGGCCTATTTGGCATCAGTCTTAACTTGGAATCTGAAGAAGCCATGAAATCAAAGATGGTACACTAACATGCTCAGAACAGCACAAATATGAAGCACAAAGGCAGGATTCGTAGAAACTGGGCGATGACAGTAAGAATTAACGTGCAAAAACAACAAGAAAGATCAAAAGCAGGGACGACACAAAAATACATATGAACGAGCAGGTGTCCTGCCCAATCTGCGCAAGCGTGGCACCTGTGAGCATTGGGTGCGACAGAAGCAACAATTTTTTTAATTGGGGAGGTATTAACAAGCTTAAACCGGACTTGAACCGGATTCAAACCAGATTTTAAGTGGGTAGTGATTTCACGATAAAAATGCATGTTGGGACTTTTGTTATATTAAATAATATAGGAACTAATTTTCTTGATCCAAAATCTAATTTTGAGTCCAAAAGAATGGGCCCGATTTTTAAGAATAACGCATTTACTAAACATCTATGTGAACCGAAATCATACCCCCCTAAAATGCTTTAAGGTCAAAATCGGGAAATAAGAAGAGGTAGGCCCACTCCTTAAATAGTTTTTCTGGAGCAAAATTAATTAAAAACTACATACATTTAACAAATCAAAGTTTTAATCAACCAAGATTCACACTGTAACATGTGTGCAAGAAGTCGGCATGAAGAAGTCGGCATGAAGAAGTCGGCATGAAGAAGTCGGCATGAAGAAGTCGGCATGAAGAAGTCGGCTATGAAGAAGTCCGTATGAATTCGGTATGAAGTCGGCAACATTTTACATCCAGGAAAGAGTGGCACTAACTTTATACCAACTTCCGGAAAATAGCAGCTAACTCACACAGGTGTTAACGATAGTGAATCTGGTTGATGCAATGGTTTGTATAGTTACACATTAGTTTTACCGAATTGTGCTGCATTTTGGAAGAGTGCAGATCTAATTACTAAATTTGTGAATAAATGATAAAGGCTTTGTACTTTAGCTAGAATGAATCCAGGTAACGTTTGTGAATGATCACAATCTTTGCCTTTTCCGCGATTTGAATAAACCTCCCTGGTTCACCTCCACGGAACTGATATATCAGACCATCAATTGAAACCTCTTTCCCCCCTCCACAAACCCCCGGCTATTGATCACCACTTAGTAATTATCACACTCAATAAGACTCAAGGCTCGAATTTTACCTGGGCCTGCTCCTCGCTGACCTCTTAATTTGCCGTTTGGACATTATTTTCAATAAGCACTAAATAAATGTACGAATATTTAGAGGGAAGTGAAAACTTTGCCTTGGGGAGTCGTCAGTATGCAGAAAAAGAACATTTTGCCGGCCCTCAGCCACGTCGGCTAAAAATGGTTTCTTTTTGCCTAAAACATACTTACCTGATAATTTTAGCATTGTATTCCTCAAAAGTGATGTTCCCCTGGAGGTTCTCTTCCGGTGAGCAGACGCCTGCTTGCATATCCCACTGCACATGCGCGGTGCAGTCCTCCCTTATAAAAGCGAGAGCGCGGACGCTTTCGGCATTCATTTTACTCTCAATATGTCAGGCGGTGACTCGAGACGGGAGGTAGGGCGAGGGCAGGAGTTAGGTTAAGTATGTTTTAGGCAAAAAGAAACCATTTTTAGCCGGCCTGACTGGGGGCCGGCAACATGTTCTTTCTTTACTGCCAAAACAACTTAACTTGATAATTTTTGCATTATCAGTTGACCTAGTCAAAATTGGTGGCGGGCACTGTTCTGACAGGCGCCCCGGGATGCAAGCAGACTTAGCCCCCAAATATTATCAGGAACAGAAAAAATGTGGAAACAGGAATTTGGATCTCTTTCGTAGAGATTGGTGGTCCTGAAAAGGACCGTTATTTGAGGTCTTGCGTCCTTCTGGATGGCTTGCTTCTGCTTCGTTCTGAGTGCTTAAGGGGGCTTGACCACGGTTCTGGCTGCGACGATTGGTCTCAGCCGGTGTAGTCCTGTTTCTTCCCTTGACATGTCCCACAGGTAGTGACAGGTGAAGGTTGATTGGTGACGCCAGGATGCTGCTGCCAGGATTTATTCTATCGGGGTGGCGTTGTGGTGTGCCCATGATGTGGAGATCGCTCTAACCTCATGTGCTGTTACCCTCATGCTCTTGCTCTCGTCTTGTTTGTTGTAAGCTGCCTCGATAGTTTTTCTGATCCAACGGGATGTCACGGTGGCTGGTTTGTGGGTCGACTGGGAGAAATATTTGGTTTCTGCCTTTGCGGATGTCCTCATGTTGTGTGCGGGCTAAGTAAAAGCGTAGTGCTCGGACTGGACAGAGGAGGCGATCTGGTTCATTGCCTACAATGTTGGATAGGGCCGGAAACTTAATCGGTTTTGCTGGTTCGGAGGGTCTGAGTTTTTGCTCTGAAAGATGTTCTTGGGTGTAGTGTTACTGAGAAGTTTGGACCGAAGATGCAGTAGGCTGGGTCTGTTGAAAGGGCTTGGATTTCTGAACATCGTAGACTGGCTGCCAGGGTTACAAGGAAGACAGTTTTACGGGTCACGAGATGAAGAGAGCTGTCCTGCATTGGTTCATATGGTTCTTTCATCAAGGATTGCAAGACGAGGGGAACGGTCCTAGTCGGTTACGGTCCGTCTGGTTGTTGGACGTTCGTTTTCAAAGGATCGAAGTAATGCTGAGATGCGGTAGTCTTCTAGTAATTTGGTTTTATTTGCTGCTTTGAAGACTGAATTAAGGGCGGAGCGGTAGACGAGGATTGTTGAGCCCTTTAGTTTGTCGATGTTAAATAAGTTAAAGAATTTCAGTAGGTTGGGCAAAGGGGGGGGGGTCGATTGGAATGTGTTTTTTGATACACCAACAAATCCATTTGGACCAGTGGCTGTCGTACATGCGGTTGGTAGAGTCTATGGTTGCTTTTGAGGCGATACGATCGGCTTCCTCCTGATGAATTCCAGCCTTCTTGAGTTTGATGATAGTAGCTACCCGTTTAAGTTGAGGTTTGCAAGGTTCGGGTGCAGTTTTAATCCTTTCTGTTGTGACAGAAGATCTGGTAGAAAGGGTAGACTTCTTGGAGTGTCGACTACTAGGTCTAACAGGAGAGGAAACCACGCTGTTGATGGCCAGAGGAGGGTTATTATAGAAATAGGCTCTGGCTTTCTTCTATTTCTTGAAGGACTTGAGGGATTAGCTTGAACGGGGGGAAGAGGTAGGCAAACAGGTTGTGCCATGGAAACGTCAGGGCGTCTACAGCTATTGCTCCTTCGTCCGGAATCGGACTGATGTAATGGGGAAGTCTGGCATTGTGCTTCGTGGCGAACAGATCCACCATTAGAGTGCCCCATATGCTGAAGAGAGATTCGCAAATGGATTTCTTGAGGCACTTTTCGCCCGTCGGCGGATTCCGGCGTGAGAGAGTCGGCAATCACATTTCTGTTGCCTGGAATGTGAAGTGGCAGTAGGGTGATGTTGTTTGGAATGCAAAGGTTGAACATTTCGGAAGTTATGGTGTGAAGGGATCTTGATTTTGTTCCACCTTCCTTTCTGATGTAAGCTAGGGCTGTCGTGTTGTCGGCTTGGCTCTGGATCACTTTGTTTTGGATTAGAGGGAGGAAGTGTCGAAGGGCTAGCAGGATTGCTCGAAAATATTGATGTGGTCTTTGCACGATGTTGGCCAGAGACCCGAAACTTCCAGGTTGTTTAGGTGTGTGCCCCAACCGGTTTTGGATGCATCTGAAGATGAGAAGATCGGGGGGTGGTTCGTGGAGGGGAAGTGTCTTCGAGAGGTTTGTGAGATCGGACGACCATAGGAGAGTTTCGAAGGGGAAATCGTTGTTGAACGGTCCTGGCTCGTCGGGTTGTTTCTGGTTGATGGACCAGTTGTCTATCCGGTGATGGTGAAAGGGCTTGACCAGCCATCGACCGTAGGGAACGAGGTTTGCCAAAGGTGCGTCCATCTTTCCTATGAGGGAGTTTAATTCCCTGGGAGTGAAGTTGGCTTGGTTGCGAAAGAGACGGATGTGTTGAAGGAGATCCTCGATGCGGTCCGGTGAGGGCGAGATCTTTGCCGATAGATCGAACGAAGCTCCGAGGAACGTGAATGTTTGTGCGGGTGAAAGCCGTGACTTTGCGAAGTTCACTCCGAAGCTCAGATGGTTCAGCAGGGAGATGGTCTTGTCTCTGTTGAGTTCCAGAGTGTAGGGGTCCGGGTTGTTGAGGGCCCAGTCGTCTAGGTATACACTGGCTTGGATTTGATCTTAGTGGAGTTTTGCCAAAATTGGTTTTAAAATCATTGTGAAGATTCTGGGTGCGGCATTCAGTCCAAAGGAAGGCAGCGGAATTCGTAGACCCTTCGGCCGTAAATAAAGCGGAAAGAGATGGGTGATTGCCGGATGAAGGAGGACATGAAGGTCTGCATCTTCCAGGTCTATTGAGACTGTCCAGTCGTTCTGTTTGAACGAAAGACGAATGGACTCGAGAGTGTTTCCATTTTGAAGTGATCGTTGTGAATGTACTTGTTGAGGGGTTTCATATTGAAGATTAGACGGGAGTCTCCTGACTTCTTTGGTCGGGTGAAAACGGAGCTGTAAAAGCCCGGACCTGGTTTGTGGCATCCTTCGATTGCCTTTTTGCGAAGGAGTTCCGAGACTTCGAACGAAAACGAAAGGGATTCTGTGCGCGGAGGAGAAAACTTCCACGGTGGGGAAGATTTTAGTGGAGGTTGAACTAGGAGTGTTGGTCGAAAGCCATGTTTGAGATAGAAAGGACCTCCGTATTGTGGGTTAGTTCGTGCCAGGCCGGGAAGAAGTGGCAGAGTCTTGCGCCAACTAGATGGCAGAGGCAAGAGGCGTCATTGTTGATTCTAGCGAAAGGAACTCCTGCCCCCTTGTGAGGAGTGGTGGCTTCTGCGATCGGGAGTTGCGGCTCGTTTCTGTTGGTTCCTTTGGCCGGAGTGGGGGAGAGAGGAGTCGGAACGAAAGGGCTGTTGGTTTCTCGGCTGAAAGGACGTGTTCTCATTCGTGCGAGCCAGGGGTGCTGTCGTTGTGACCTTGTTCCATTCGTCTGAAGGGCGGGGATTGGCCTGTCTGTTTTTCTGAAAGGGGCGATTGGATGAAGGGTTTCGTTTTTGCAGTTTTGGTTTCCTTGATATGTTCAAGTGTGGGGCCGGAGTCGGGATGAGACCGCGGAATAAGGTGTCCGTTTCATGAATTGGTCGGTTGCGGAGATGGTGACAGGTGGAGACGTTGAAGTTGTTGGCGGACGAAAGGGCTATCTCCCGAAGGAGCAGGGTGTTGTTGAATAGGGCCCTGGTTGCCCAGTTTAAGGAGTGGTAATTTGCGAAGCTTGCCGTCTGAAAGAGCTGTGAGATTAAGAGATGAAAGGTTATGTATCTCTTCCGGGCTTGAATCCGTAGAGTTTCTCACACAGGGCGTTGACCGCAGTGTTAAGGACGTCAGCCTGGGAGGCTGCCCGAAGGCTTAGTCGGAGACATTTGTCGTTCTCAAAAAGAACAAAAGTTGGGATTTCAGCTTCTTGGGGATTGAGAGAGCGGAGCCGAAGTCCAACTTGATTCGCTGTACAGGAACTCTCATTCAGAATAAGTGTAAAAATTATTTGGCTTTACGGCGCCGGCGCCGAACGGGCAAAGAAGCTGTTCTCACGGCATGGACATGGAGCAGGTGGTTCTTTATCTAGAATGAGTGGGTCACCCTTGCTAAGGAGGGAGCCTTCGTTGGGAAGGAGGCACGTCAGAAGGTTTGTCGATTGGCCGAGAAGGTTACGTGGTTTGTCATTTTTGTCCCGAAGGGCAAAGCCGAACAGTCTTTAAGCCTCGATTAATGACTGGTGCGTCCGCAGATTGTGATGGTTTAAAAAGAAAACAATCTGGAACCGTTTCTTCGACTGTCTTGAGAAGCGCAGCGAGAGGCAAAGTCGGATCATCGGCCGAGTCGTCCGGGAAGTGAATTCGTCTTTCAGGCGTAGCAAGTGTGGCAGACGAAGGGACTGTCTGGGCGGCCGACATTGAAGGCAGTGCCGGCAGCGAAGGGCCTTGAGAAACGGGTGGAAGGGAGGTCCTTCGTTTCTTCAAAACATCCGAAGGGGAAGGAGCGCATCGTTTATGGCTTTCATGGCTCGAAGTGGAGGCGACCCAATCTTGAGTGTGGGCGTGACGGGCAGAAGACGTACACGATGGCGGGGCATTGGGTTGTCTTTCATCATGCAGACGGCGTTAAGGACGATGTCGTGTACCTCGCTACGTGTGACGCTGCGGCCCAGGCGTGAGGAGTTCGACGAGAGGTCTAATGGAAGAGTTCCGGGCAGGTGAAAGAGCTGTGGCTCGACAAAGATTTTTTTTAGCTTCATGGTAATTGTCCTGCGCAAGTCGTAAATTATGACGAAGGGAAGAGAGATCCATGGGTTCGTTGGCTGGCCTGAAGGGTCGACTCCGAAAGGGCGTTACCATCGCCGAAGGGAGTGTCGGTGAAAGGCGCAAGGATGATCGGCTCTGTGGCGGCGAGGTCGAGACCGGAGATCCAACAGTCGCAGAGAGCGAAGGGAGCAAGAGGGAAAGCAGCAAATGAGGCGGGAGGGTCAGTAGCGGCGGCCATCTTCGGTAATCCAAATTCCGCGCGAAAGGCGGGAACTTCAGCGCGAGGTGGCGTGGAGACACCTCTGGAGGAAAATGAAAGCCGCAAAATCATCAGCGCTCTCCCTTTTATAAGGGAGGACTGCGCCGCGCATGCACAGTGGGATATGCAAGCAGGCGTCTGCTCACCGGAAAAGAACCTACAGGGGAACATCACATTCGAGGAATGTAATGCTAAAATTATCAGGTTAAGTTGTTTTGGCAATAAAGAAATAAAGATTCTACCAAAGGACTTGTTCTCACAGGAGAATCAAAGTTCTCCGAGTAGAAGCTGACGAAACTTGCTTTAGTATGCATCCCTGCACTACAGCACACTTGCACATATCACTTTGTGTACATTTATAGCTTACGCAAAACTTAGGTCACTTTCGGTCGCTTCCTCTCTCTCTCCACCTCGCATCTGTACAAGACTTGTCTTTTGTGGCCAACTTCAGACCAGCGTCAGAGAGGTGGTGGGGGGAATCGAAGTTGACAGTTTTATCGGATTCTACTCAGAGAACCAAGATTCTCTTGTAGAATCTTCATTTCTACTTTGCCGAATCCTCCTTACTGTATTACTTATGGGACAGATTAGTACACGCACCAGAACACTGCCTCAGCTCATAGAAAAAATTGTCACACAGTAAATCCAGCCGGGCTGACTCGCTTGCCGAACTGTTTGCACTGATGGCGACCAACATAGCCATTGGAAGGGTAACTTGCTCCAAATTTAGACACTTGGAAGATACTCAGAAAAAGGATACGCACAACCAAAAGATTTGTAACAGTCAATTACAGGTGAATTTTCGGATGCCAATTTTCTGCCACCTTCTTCAGGCCAAGCCGCGAGTTCAGCACTCTCAAAATAAATTTGAGAGGACACACTGGCTACCCTTTTTCTTCTGAGGGGGCGTAACACGCTCACTGCAAATCTTAACCAATCACCGTTGCTGCCAGCCCCCACCTTATCAAAGAGGGAATACAGATCCGCTGGCAAGCGACGTTAGGAAACTGGGCCGCCTCAGCTGGCACCACAATTTCCGTTTTTATTGAAATCGTGGAGGGATGCCTCAACACTTCGCAGAGTCAGGGCTCAAAGTACTAGTAACCGGGCCTAACATCCCCTCAAATGCCAATTTCCACAGTTCTCAAGTTATCTCACTCATCACTGAATTAGTGCTTGAAAGCAAAGTCTGAGACAATTGCAGCTGCCCCAAGCGCTCCAGGCTACTGGCTCCCCTTCACAGAATGAGAATGCCTCGTGTGTGGTTTTTTTTTTCATAAAAAAACGGGAGCATAGGTGCATGGAAGGGGCACATTCCACATATAAATAAGCATGTACCAAGCATTAGACATCAATCGACTCGCTCTTTACAACCATCAAACACAATGCCTTGTGCCGATACCACTATGCCAATCTCTCCCACACAAGGGACCTTGTCAATACCACCTCTGGCAAATTCGTGCACCAGGACTAGCCGGTCTTACAACCAGGTTCCTGCCACTTTGGCAGATTCACACACAAACACATACAGCCCAGCCCCGGAAGCTTCGGCTGACTTTTTCATTACGTTCTCCACCCAGCTTGGCCACCGCCACTTCACACACACACAACCCAGCCTCCGGCACTTCACACATCATACAGAATTCTTCACAAGGCTCCAAGCATCATCACCATAAGATTTCTATCAAGTTCAACACTATGAAAGCCTAAAAGTATCCCACAAACCATGCGTTCACGGCACCGAACGCAGCAAGCCGCGGCCCGTCCCGGTTGGGTAGCAAGCACATGCAAGTTTCATCTCATTACGACACAACGCCACCGAATCCAACCATATTACGAAACCGACTAAAATCAATAGCAAATTGGAAACGCCGCCTGTATTTACTCTCTCCCAAATGATTAGGCAACGACGACATAGTTTAGGCCACCGTTCTGCACGGACAAACAAGCTTCATACTCACACTTAGCATTAGGCCTACCGCGCTGCCATCTTTCCTCGATGCACAAATCCTACTTAACAGTTTGGCTCAGCTCCGATTCAACCTTTGAATTTGCCGTAGCCTCTGGGATTTGATAATCCATACAGACCGTCCATGTTGACGGTTATCATTCTGCATTCTTTACCCAAACAATGGCTAAAAACAAAAGATGTACGCAGCAAATTCCACACGATTTAACTCGTGCCACAGCAAAAGAAATGGTGGTGTAGAGACACGAGGTGCACAGAGAGGAAGTGACAGGAAGTGAAGTTTTGCTAGAATTAAGGTATAACTGTACACACAGTGATAAGCTCAAGTGTGCTGTAGCGCACGGAAGCGTTCCATAAGTAACAGTGAGGAGGATTCTGCAAGTAGAAATAAGATTCAACCCAAACTTTCTGCAGTATAGGTCTAATTAAAACTAATAAAATTCATTATTTAGTTCGTCTCTTTGTGTTCATGTTAGAGGAAAATAATCCAGTTAAAAGTGGAAACTGCTCCTTCATTCCGAGAGTAAAGGTACAAATAATGAGAAGTAAGGCTGCACCGATACCGGATCGGATGCCGATATTTGTGGTATCGGATCGGGAACTATCACTGAAATAGTGTTAACTCTGCGCCATTGGTAACAAATTAGAGGTTACATTTTGAATTTCGATTATCGGTACGAAGAAAACTGCACCACTGATAACGAATTAGGGGTAACATTCTGAATTTCGCTATCGGTAACGTTGGTATCGGTACAGCCTTAAACATGTGGTGCGTGTTTGCACCACTGCTGCGAGCCAAATTTGTTAAGAGTTACGAAATACTAATCATTTCAAGGCCTGAAGAAGACAACTAGGCTCTCATAGGTCACCAATCTCGTGCAACTCTTTGATGTTAAAATTTAAGAGTTTATTAACAGCTGAAAGCAAACAAAGTCATTTTGGAAAATATAAATAGTAAATTAAAGGTCTAGAAACTTCAATTTTTGAAATTTTCTGAACAAATTCAACAAACTTGTACTCCGTCATGGCATCCTGTTTTACTTAGCGCATTAATAAACTTCCCCTATTATGCATAATGGACATTCTACAACGAAATTCTCACACGCGATGCTGCCCGTCGTCATACCTTTGTCATTCCCTTTTCATAACAGGTTATGTGAAATACATTAAGTACATCAAGTACACGAAGAGAATAGTTTTGTTTTCTAGCACACAATTCAACTATAAACATCGCTGCAGTTCACGCGAAGTTCAAGCGAACTTTCGTTTTATTTTTATAATTCAACGAACCCTCATTCAACTGCAAAAACTTACATTCATCACGCTAGCTGAAAACACGGCCCCAACCCTAACTTCCGCACTTAGACTGGGGTCACCTTACCAGGCTAGTTCCTTACCAACTACCTAGCGGCCAGTTCATCACTTTCGTCCTGTAGAGCGACTACCGGTTGGTGAAAGACTACCTTATCAGACACCCTGCCCTGCTGTTTGTCACTTTTTTAACTACACGGGCTACGTTGCAAGACACCTCGACCGGCTGTTTACCGGCGCAGTTTCTTTTTAAACCTCCTCTCCAGAATTCTTAACAGGCCTTGCCTTCTGTCCTACTTTGTGTTTTGGAGCCAAAAAGAAACGAGAAAATGACATCCTGTTGACTCCCAAGACAACGAACTGTTCGCCATCAACGAACTTCTCTACTTTCAGTAACCTTCCGGACTTCCAACTCAACGCTGGAACCGATCGTACACCACGTTGGCACTGCAGCGGAAGGACTTATCCCAAAGTCTAATTGTTTCCCCTGGCTGAAACTTCCTCCACTAATGCTTACAAAATAAGAGCGTTCACTGTAGGTGCTATCACCTCTCGCACTGCTTGAAAACCCATACTGTGATCTTTGAATCTACCTTTGACAGAAAATCCCTCGCATCTACCTAACGGCATTTCAATAAAATCAAGGGCCACCGAATTCCCTGGCACGTTTGGCACTTTAACTCAACTATTCCCAAACTCCAACGAGTCTGACAAATTCGGCGGAATTTCTAGTTTTATATAAATTAATACCTTTTTATACAACCTACTCCTTTGAAATCTTCTGGTAATCCAATGAACTCCCGTGCCAATCTGCTGTCCAAAGAATTTTGTAACGCCAACATGTGCCATCGATTTTGGTCAACTTTTTACATTATATTCGATCACAATGAATTCTTCCTCGGTGTTGACATTTTTTTACAAAGTTTAATTACAAATCGCAAGGGTACACTGACGACAGTGGGGATGACAAATCCCTGGAGTCTTCCGATAGAACTATTAACTGTTACATCGAGTGTTCGTGTTTACTTTGGATGTGATGACCAGAAGAATTCATGCTTACGCTTTTTCCAAAAGTTTTAAAACACTGTCGAGTGCAAATTTTCGAGTAGCAATGGGCACCCACCATCTTATTGGTTCCCCCACACATTAGTCTTCATCAGGCGTTGACTAGTCGATGCTGGAGAGCTTTTTCTTACTCCATTATGACGAGCGGTCATTTCGTTTAAATTCAGTGGGAGGAGAATATGAATTCAAATAAAACGACCACTCATCGTAATGGAGTAAGAAAAACCTATCCAACATCGATTGCTCAACGCCTGATGAAGCCTAAAGTGTCGGGGAACCACAATAGATTGAGGGTGACCATTGTTAGTCGAAAAATTGCACTCGACAGTGTTAAAACTTTTGGAAAAAGCGTAAGCGTGAATTCTTCTGACCTAACTGTTAACCTAAAAAAAACTTTCAATACACAAGATGGAAAGCCAAATCAGCTCGATTAGTAATAAATATACATGCATACCTGTTTCTGCTGCCTTTTGGACTTACATGTCAGACTACCCGAGCGGGAAGAACCCCTGACCATGTAGACCTAAGTCGAAGCCCAACCGTTCACCTATACAGACCCGGTTGAATATGCAACTGCCATATCAGTATGAGTGAGCAGTATTCGGCCTTTGGTCCTTAATTAAAATTACTCTGACAAAACGCAACACCTAAATTGTTCAACTCTTCAGCAAACACTTGTGAATTTTGGTGCTGCGTTTTGACTGAGTAATTTTAATTATGAATAATTGAACACCAACCAAAGTATTTGTGCAGAACCAACGGGTTTTCGCTTGGTCTTTAAGGTCAAGGCTTTAATTCTTGCTTTGGCATAAAATCCAAAAGGCACCGGAAGTAAGTGCCTGGCATCTGTATTTACATAACTCTAATCATGGGCAAAATCTGATGCCACTGCACACTACTATTCCCAAAACAAAGACCGGGAGCCTGGTTACACACTTTAATTATTCATGTTCCGAGATTTACATTAACACGTCTATACCAGTTATGCTTTGGCATCAGAAAATCTGGCAATAGAAAGTTGCTGCCATTGGCTTAAAGGACCACAGCTTGCAAATAGGGTTCTCCTATTTTGCCTTATATCGGTTCTTTCTCCAAAGCAAGTTTCTTCGACACATTTCCACACCAGAGGATTAGGAATCCGTCCATACCCACAACTAGGAGTCCAGTCAGTCACCTATCCTGCTCAATAAGGGACGGTCGGCTATAAAGCTAGATCCCGATCGGATGAACTTAGGCATGCTGGTAACCCCAAAGGTGCAAACCGCAGCACTGCTAGTGAACCGAACTCTGCTATCGAATGGCTCCTAACAGCCACTCCATGTTCAGCCCAAAACCACTTCATAGATAGTAACTGCCCCAAAACCACAGTACAAAAACTCTGGGCAGGTCGTACATGCCCATCTTAGACCCGCAGCAGGGAAGAAAATAGCAAAGGCAGGACGACCGATACCACAGGAGGAGAGGATACTCTTTGTTTTAATGGGGTAGTCAATTAAACGAAAACAAAATACCCACAATACTAAACATGAAAGGACTAAGAGAAAAAAAAGGGGGACAAAGGTTTTATTAAATAAAGCCTATTTCATCTCACGATGAAGGCAGTTCCCACCAACCAACGAACACCAATACCAAATCATGCAGCAACACCCTTTCTTACCTGCACCATTGGTCCAAACTGAACAGTGTAATGACGACGTCCAGCAGTGAAGCGCACACTTTGTTCGCCTGCACTGTAGGCATCATCGATGGTTTTGTTATTGCCAGCATGGTAGGTACACCAGCGCCCTGTTCGGTCGTCAAACCACTTCCAAACATGGGAAATTACCTGACACACAACAAAATTAACCCCTCCATCTGTGGCACTACCGCTAAATCTAAATAATGTGGGCAAATGCTACTTACCAATGCCATGGCAGCCTTCCTCTTCGAAGCTACAGCCATTTTCTCATACAAGTCAATCAGTAAAAGTAGCGGAGCTAACCACTTGGGAGTCACAACATCTTTGGCCAGAGTCAAGCATTGCTGAGCAGCATCTAAGAGGCCAACAGCCAATTCGAGGATACCACTCCCCTCCACAATCTCGGCGCAAGCCATTTTCATTTCCTATCATAAGAATTAACACAGTTTAATCGAATCTGAATTATGCAAAATTCATACATCGCATCATTACTGCAGTATTAGTTCAACCATATATCGGTGAAAGAAGAATGTGAACCCAATAATTATACTTACGAGCAGAATATCTGGTAACGATTACAGTGAAGACTTGTTTTTATTAAAGCTAAAAAATTATACAGCAAGTTGCAATATAAAATTTGACGTTGCCTGGTCTTAAAACATCAGTCAGCCTGAGCGGGAGGAACCTCTGACGGTGTATACCAGAGGTCGAAGCCCAACCGCTTTACCAAACAGATAGGATTGAATATGCCACTGCCATATCAGGATGATTGGCTAGTATTCGGCATATGATCCTTAATTAAAATTACTTGGTCAAAACATAGCACCAATGTTCACGACTTCAGCAAACACTTGTGAATTTTGGTGCAGCGTTTTGACAGAGTAATTTTAATTATGAACATAAACCTAAGTATTTGTGCCGACACAGTTGAAAAACAAATACAATCACTTACTTGCAAACAATACAAATGCGTGACATGTAATATAAAGTTGCCAATAACTGAACGGGTGTTCATGGAATTTAATGCAGGATCTCTTACCTCAAACAAAAGTGTGAAAAGATGAATTCTAACTGCAGCCTTGCCCGCTTCTGGCATACTCGTTAGCTGACTAGCCCACTCTTGGACAGATCGCGAATCAGATGCAGTCATTGGTGAAGCTGCCTTTAGCAATTCCGATACGTTTTCTGTTATCTGTTACAATGAGATGAAAAATAACCAAACAAAACACGCCATTTTTTACTGTGACCATCTAATAAGGATGTACAGAAATTACTTTATAAATGCCTTATAAATTACTTACTTTGGCAGAGTTACATTAAACTTACCGTAAGTATTCGAATCTATACTTTTTTTTAGCCTCAAATCTTTCAAAATATGGAACTTTAAAGCTAGGAAGATAGTCTGAGATTTCCTATGCAAAATGTCGCAAACCGCATGTTGTAATCTGGATCGGTTCCAGAGTAATCGATATTTCCGATCCAGGTACGATTATTGGTTCTACAAATACGGGAGGCTGTAGTGTGAGCCAAATTCGAAAACGCTAGTGTGTTTACAATGTTGTGATGTAGCAGTCCATACTTTTATCTTAAACCTGATGAGGCAACAGCAGCTAGTTAGCAAAAATTTGGTAGACTGAATGGTCTTTGTTGCACTGTGCGGCGATTTTCATTGTCATTTTTTACCATAGTAGTACTATTTTCCCAGAACTCCTGGAAAAACCTGGGAAAACCTGGCAACCTGGCGAACAAATGATCACTTCTCGCCACTGACAGCCTCATTATCAGGACCATGACGGCCTGCGGTGAAGCAAGAGACTCTTGGGGATTTACATGTTCCAAACACAACTTAGGCTCACCTGACAATACATGTGGGTGCAGCTTTCGCCACCGGGGTAAAGTTCATTCGCACCAAAAGCATGATTATGGAAGCCTCTTATTAAAGTGAAATTTAAGGTCTTAGAGCATTGAGCATTTATATAAACAAGATAAAGCTATAAACTAAAGGGAAGTATTTGCAGATAGTAGCAAAAACCTTTGATTGCGGACATTCATCCCAGAAGAAAACGATTCAGTTAACTCTGATTTGAGATACAGATGAAGCCAGGATATCGGTTTGGTTCCACTACACCAATGATGCCACCAAAGCCACTTGCTCTCATAGATCGTATGTGTGAGACAGCAGATGATGCGGTTGGCAACTTGCTGCGCAAGGCATTCACTTGGAGGAGCTGGATGAAGTAGTCAGGCGTAAGTTTTACGGCTGGCAGCATTTGATGGACAATCCTTCCTTTCTTCCGAGCGAGCTTGGTGGACAGTTCTTCCTTTCTTCCTTCATGTGTACAGG
>JAHWFP010161798.1:0-18431 GCA_023313725.1 Lithobius niger | reverse complement strand
AGGAAAAAGTTCCGGAGAATTGGAACAGGAAATCTCTCCCTGCTCCATGGGCAAAGTATCATCAAGATGTTGAGGGGACACAACGGACCCCTCAGCAAGCTGGCCGTTCAACGACCGTTTCACCTTATCTCCTGGTGGCGACGTCCTCACGGGTGGTGTTGAGGCTTTACCAGCAGGAGCCTTCTTCTTCAACGTTTTCTGTGGTTCACTCCGGGCAGGTGGAGGCTTAGCTGAAGCTTTAACCTGCCTGGGAACAGATGCAGCAGCAGAAACAGCAGCAGGAGCAGAAGCACTTGCAGGCTGGGCAGATGTAGACGCCAAGGCAGCAACCGGGTCCGAAGGACCCAAAAGACCCTGCAGAGATGGATGTTGCAGAGTCAACAAAGTTATAAGCTTGCCCACCGTCGTCGTCAAAGACCTGAGCTCAGCGCGTAAATCAGCCAAATCAGCAGACTCACTAACTGAGCCAGGCAATGGCGCACTGCACACCTGCGCAAAAGAACGTGTCATAGCCGGCGCCGATAGTTTGACTTTCTTTCGGGCCTCCGAGTAGGAAAGCCCGTCCTTCACCTTTAGTTCCTGCACTCGACGTTCCTCAACATAAACACGACAGTCCCGTGAAGAGGCTTGGTGCTGACCACCGCAGTTGACACACTGCTTCGGGCCAGCACAGTCAGCGCCCTCATGGGCTGCCTGAGCACAGGAAACACAGGTAGGCCTACCTTTACACGAGCCGCTGGTATGGCCGAAGCGTTGACAGCGGAAACACCGCATCGGATTCGGAACGTAACTCCTGACCTTCAAGCGCAGGTAACCGGCAGTAATATGCTGCGGTACAACTGGCGTATCAAAGGTCAGGAAAAAGGTGTCAGTTGGCTGGGCACCATTCTCGCCTTTCCGTGTCAAACGCCTCACACCCGTAACACCCTGTGACTTGAGTTCGTCCAGGATGGCATCATCACTGAGACCCCTCAAATCAAAGCATGTCACGACCCCCTTGCTGCTGTTCAAAGTACGATGCGGCTCGACATGCACTGGGCATGACCCCAGTGCACTTGCTTTCAAAAGCCTCTTCGCCTGACCATCGTCTGCAACTTCGACAAGGTATCCCCCAGCACGGAGCCGAGAGACACTCTTCGGATCAGAACCACAGATCCCTTTCAGAGCTTTGTGAACTGAGAATGGACCGAGGTGTGTTACATCTCGGCCCTCGCCTGTCACCACCAGGAACTTCGGGACTTGGTCCCGACTCTTACTCAAGTCTGGTAACTGGGCACCAGGCCCAACCATCTCGGGTTCCCTCCTCTGGCGCTTGCTAGTGCGGCGAGGAGGGGAAGAATTTTGGGAAGAAATTTTATCGGGGGAGGGGGGGGGGAGTAGTGCAAAAAGAAGTCGCAGCGGTGCGCCCCCCAGAAAAGAAAACCCCGTGCGGCACTCGGGTGATGCAGGGCCGGAAGCCGCATATCCAGGGCCCTGCACCAGGAAGCTAACACCGCCATCTATTTCGGTGAGGTGGCAGCCTAAGCATGCCGAGAGGCGAGGCCACCAAGGAAGCCGTACACACCACCTCCGTCGATAACCCAAACAGTTCGGGTCCGTGCTGCAGATGGATACAGCACAAGCCACCTCCCCACATCGACCGGACCTGTAAAGTCATAGCCGATTGACCTTAGGCCGGCTCGTCCAGGCCACCCGTCCTCCGGAATAAGGAGCCAAAGCCCGAAAGCCAGGATCTCCGCCTCCACGGATTACTAGGTTGCAGCACACGGCCAACATGCTGGGGGATGAGGATGAAAAGCCCAGTGGCCAGAACGGGCAAATTGGAATCAAACCCAAAAGGGGATTCAAACCACCGAACATCCTTTAAGCAGCCACCCCGGGCCCGGTTTGTCCGGATGTCCCTTCACCTCTTTCCGACTAGTGCTTGCGACGGGTGTTAAACCTGCCCGCCATACACACCGTAGGCGCACTCGCAAACCGTAGTGTTGAGGTTGCTAGTGTTCAATACGGACAAAAAACCCTCCGCCATGCAGACCCTTGGCACACTAGCAGACCGTGATCTTGGGTTCCCTTTTAGTCGCCTTCTACGACACGCAGGGGTAAGGTGGGCTTATTCTACCCCCAGCCCACAGGGGGAGTCAACTTCAAGATCGGCAAGTTCGGCTGACCAATCAATGCAGGAAATAATGTGGTTAATAAGCGTATAGTCAGTCAGCTGAGCGAAACTTGTAAGAAGGAGATGGACTGGCTTAGGTAGACAATTCAATATCAAGTGAAAAAGTGAGGACATCATAATCGCCACGCCCAAAGGCAGGTGAGTGAGTGATTGTGGAGAGGTTGAGAGAAAGAGAGCAGAAAAGCAAATCAAGTAAACTGGAGCACTGGTTTGAACGATAGCGACTAGGTTTCGTAACGTGTTGTACAAGATGATGGTCTTGGATGAAGTCCAGAAATTCAAGACTGGCACTTGGATTAAATTCGGTGGTAGAAGCTCTGTTGTTTGCCGTTAGCTGTTTATCGTTATTATTAATATTGTTAAATCATTTTCCTTTATTCTTTTTTTGGTCAAATACTGACATACTATTTTTAAAAAACTTTTTAAAATATATATTCAAATTTTAATTTTTCGATTTCAAATGGAGTCTGACGATGAGCGTTTCACCATTCAGATTCACTATTTCATCGTCTGTAGAAGTTAAACAGATGCGAATATTTCGAATTTTATTCATAGCTACGGAAAGATATATTAAATTTTGAGGAGTGATTATCATCTTATAACCTAGAGGTACACTGGGACAGAAAGCACCAATGCAAGGTTGAGTGTCAGGATTGATGTAGGACGAGCTAGTTATTTTAGTGTGAACAAATATAGTGTTAATCCCCATGATATCAACATATTTTTGCCCTTGCGGCATTTTAATATAATTACCCTGCAGGAATCCCAATATAGAGCCTAAACTCTTATCTCCCGACAATGAAACTCCGTAAGTCAGAAAATTGATAATGAAATTAGTTTTTAAAGTGTTACGATTCGGTTCTATGACCTTTCGTCTTTCATCTTTTTCGTTCTAATGCAGCTTGAATAAAATTGTTCTAATCCGAAATTTCATTAGCGCCCGGAATGACTTCCACTTTAATCTAGCTGGCATGTACGAAATTTCGTTATTATTCTCGTGCACACTGGATATGCTATAATACATGTCTAGGGTCAATTCATACTCTTATCTAGGATCTTCATGTATATATAAATCGAAAAACCGGTTCAAAGTCAACAAACCTTAACAATAGTAAAAAACACCGACAGTTAGCGCAACTTGAGTAAACCCAGACCAAAAATCAATGATATCTAGCAAAAAATATGAAGCTAATGAAAAAAGGGCAATGCTCAGCAAACACATGCTAAACTCGAGTAAAACTAGCAAAAATATAAATAACTAGAGGAAGCCCGCGCTATGCACGGGGCCGGTCATGAATGAAGTTTACGGACACATTTCCCGGGACATTTTCCCCGGCTCTGTGCCCGACGACTTGTAGGATTGATCGCATACTATTGCCTGCCTCCTCTTTCAATGCGGGTAGAATGGGAGAGCGCATTTGTAATACGGGCACGAGGAGGGGAGAAGTGATTGTTCGGCCCGACGACTTGTCAGATTGTACCTTTATTGAGTCGATTGACCACTCATGCCTGCCTCCTGTTTCCATGCACGTAGAGTGGGAGAGTGCATTTTCAATGCGAGCGCGAGGAGGGAAAAAGTGGTTTTCCTTTTGGCTTTCCTTTTAGCCGGCCTCCAATATAATAATAAAGATATAAATATAAACGTTATTAAAAAAATGCGGCACTTTGTGCAAGCTCCAGTAAATTTGGAACATAAATTCAAGTTGTGCTTCCAAGTATTACGGAAATACAAAGTTAGTAAAAAATTACGGAATATTTAGCACAATCAAGCTAAATTCGAGTAAACCTTATCGTAAATTTCAAGTGGTGCCTAGCAAAAATAGGATGCTAGTGAAAAAATTTTTAATACTTAGCATAATACTCGCTAAACTCGAGCAAACCCGGTTTGATATTTTATGACCAAGCCTAACTCCACAGTGCAAATACGCAAAACTTAACACAAACTTCACTAAATTCTAGTAAAGGGGGTTGAAATTCAAGAGTAGCGTCGAGGTTTATCGGTGTGACGTCACTAGAGTAAACCTTGACGTCACACTTCCGGTTAGTAGAGTAAATCTTGACGTCACGTCCAGTCAATACAATAAAGCTTGACGTCATAATATCACGTGACTTCAGGTCAGTAAAGTAAGCCTTGCCGTCACTTCTGGTGAGTAAACATTGACATCATGAGATCACGTGACTTCCGTTAAGTAAAGTAAACTCTGACATCACTTCATGTGGCTAAACTAAACCTTGACGTCACAAGATTACACGACTTCCGATCAGTAAAGTAAACCTTGACATCATTTCCGGTCAAGTGCTAGAGGTCTAAATTCCCTAGTTTCTAGGAGGGGGAGATGTAGCAAAAGGCACATTTTACACCCTCATCCTGGAAGCGAGCAGACGGGAGGTAGCAAAAACCACACTAGACCCCAGTCCAGATGAAGCGCGAGATAGCAAAATATAGAAGTGCCTCGTGCTACGGGGTGGCTACATGTCCGTATCACATTTTATACTCCTTGCGGCCTTGCAGCATTTTCCAGCCATCCGTAGATGACATTCTAGCCAAAGAACGAGCATAGGATAACACAGCAACGAAAAAAACAAACATTTTGCATTGTCTGCAACTGAAAGGATGCTGGCCAGGGTGGGATGATGAAAGGAAAGAAAGGTATAGTGTACAGCCGGTCAGAGTTGTGCCAGTGCTGCAGGGAATGTAGATTGAGTGGATTGGGGCTGCAAGCCGCTAGGTTGCTGATGTAGTTAGTGCAAGACAGTATATACATATTCTCTGGTGTTACATAATTCTACATTTAATTTTGCTTGTGGTCTCTTCATTCAATGAGTGCCCAGACTCTTTTTTATGTGTGCAAAACCCGGCTCATTTTTGAGGCCCGGCACTTTATTAGTTTGGAGAACTGATCAACTAAAATGAAACACAAGGGTATCAGAATTGAGTACACAAAACAAAGCTTTCTCTACGAAGAGAAACATAGCAGTAGTAAAAAGACAAATAAACGAACTCCCATGTTAGCATTGGGGTTACAGTGAAAGCCAGTTTGTGCAGGGCCGAGGGGGAGTGGGAGGAGTCGGGCTGGCAATATTCCGAGAGGAGGGGGGCGGACACAAAGTCGCAACTTTCCGCCCACCAAAGGTTACCACCATCACGACGAAAGAATAAAGTCCAACTTTAATACTCTACGTCATGGTTTTCTCTCAAAGGCACACACCACTTCTCGCTCACAAAACAGCATCCAAGATTCGGCACGAGCTTTGTGAGGGGCGAGCAGCAACAGTCTAGGTGTTATCGTCTCTGCCTACAAACCAAGTGCCTCCCACAACCGACCCAACTACCACGCTTGTTAAAAAAGTACTATAACAAATTGCATACAGTACAGGGTAAAGAGTTGGACTGAAACGAAAATGTTTAAAAAAAATTTTAAAAAGAAAACGGACCTTTGGTATGTTTTTTTTTTTTACAATATCTTCTCAGTCTTTCTTGTTCCCCTACAGCTACCCTCAGCCTTGGATGTGTAGGCGCATAATGACATGGATTTTTTCGACAGTATGGCCACAAAGTGGCATTCACGTGATGTGGTCCCAGGATGCTACGACGGGTGTGTGTTTAAAACTTTGGTCCGTAATTGACAAGATGCATGGACGTGTTATTGATGCGTTGTTTTCGTTCTTTGTTTAAATAAAATACTGCGTTTACATTTTTGTTAAGAGAAGTTTGGTTTGTTAGCACGATGGTTAATATTTTCCGAGCTCGGAGAATGCGGGTGTGACAAAATAAAGAAAAAGTTTCAAATTAGTTTTGAATTAGTTTCAAGACGAAAGTAATATGTTGTAGTCAATTATTGAACGTTCAATAAATACTTTGACTTGTATATTAAACCAAAGACTTGTAGCTTCGATCGCCTTTCCATTCCAACTGATCTCACCTTCTACAAGCCGCTACCATGCCGAGCAAGTGCCGCAAGATGACGTGACCAGCAGCAATCACCATCCTCCTAGGATTAACTTTTAATATTCGTTAATGGCTTGACTTTTTACAACTTTTATGTATTAGCACAAAAAACATTCTAAGGTTCAACTCGACATTATTAAAGAAAACAAAATGAGGTTTGAATCCCACAAAACGTATGTAATTCGAACGATATCTCTTTTGGTAATTTTCTTGGGTTTACGTTGGCAACAGTAGGCTAATATTCTTGTGTCTTTTTTATGCTTATTTATTAATGTTAAATGAAAGCTCCAAACATTAATCAGTAACGTAGTTGTGTTACTTTATTTTTATTTATGATTGTTTTGAGTGTGTTCATTATTTTTATTATGTATTGCTAGATGTGTTTTTCTCTTTTTTTCAGAATGAACTTTTTCTGGCACATTGATTCGAAGTACAATGGATTAATTTCCCCTTTGCCTACTCTCTATGGTATGGTGCCAAAATTCCCCCCCCCCCCCCTACTTCCCACTTCGCTTTAAGCAATCAAGTTTTTGCCCCTCACACATAATTCTCAATCCAAATTTTTATCGAAAGTTAAGTATAATGCCTCTCTTTTCCTTTATTTTTATTTTAACTTGAACGAACAAAAAAAAAAGAAAACCTATCTAGCCATTATCTGGTAGGCTTGTTCTGACTTAGCCATTTTGATAACGAATCTGCGCTTCGTCTGCTCGGAATAATTCATGTTTCTTTCACTATACGGCTGTAGACATCGTCTGCACTTATGAAGTCATCTGTAGCCAAACTGACGTTGTGGAGTTGATCGGGTGTGTCGTCTTGTGCTGCCATCTAGAGACCAGAAAATGAAGTATTTCAACACACTATGTATTATATCTATTAGCTGTATTGTTTTGGAGCAATAAATTGGTGGTTATTTCAGTTTTAAACGTAAGATACGTACAGCATATAATGGTGATGAACGTTACAGGGACAAAGAGAGGTACAAACCCAACCTGTAAGTCCAGTGTATCGGAGATGGATATTGATAAATAGTGAATACTACATTTTTTAAATTATTTTAAAGCACGTCTGCATTTCACTATATCATTCAAAAAACAAACAAACAAATCGTAATTCCCTACAAAGATGTGATATGAAAAATTGATAGAGCAAAGCGAAACACACATTGAAAAGGTTTAGTTTACGTGGCAATTGCTGCTTTACTTGCTCACTCCACGCACCTCCGTGCTTCAAAAACACGAATGTTTGATACCTTTTTAAAACCAGGTCTATGGTTTTGATTTTTCCATGCAATACAAAACCAATTTTAAGATCTAAATGTGGTGTGTTGCGAAATACGTCGTCCTATTAGGTTATGTATGAATGCATACTTTTCGTTTTAGGTTTCAACATCTCAGTAAGTAACTAATATCTTCAAAATGGTATGTTTGTCACTTTACATGAACAAACTACGACATCGTGAACGAACACCATGAGGGTTTGATTTTTCCATGTATCAAGTCAGTTGACTCAAAACCAATTTTAAGATCCATATGTGGTATTTGCAAAATACGTCGTACTTTTAGGTTATTTTTTCGTGCATCCTTTTTCCTGATCATATATCAGTACGTAACTAATAGCTTCAAGACGGTTTGTTTGTCAAGAATTTTAACCGTACATGAACCAACTATGACGTCATGAACGAACAAACATGAGGAAAAAAAACTTTGACGTTATTTTTTCAGGGTTTTTCGCTTATTTGAAGGTCATAAACTCAAGTTACAGCGATAAAAATAGGCATATCCGATACGAAATTTAATTATCTTTCATTTAGCCCTACTCCCATCGTTGTAGCTGCTAGAACCCATATCTCCTTGGTTCCAGAGGAGTAGAGTACAAACACGCACGCACATCATATGTCTATAATGATGTAGATGATCAGTAATAATCACTAATAATTGAAACCAATATTAAACTAGTGGAAACCACAACCGAACCTAATTATCGCCATTTTGTGTTGCGTCGCCATTTCTACTATCAATAATAAAACTTAACCAGATGTAACATCATCAAAGATGGCATCCTTCCCATTTCCAGCCCAAGCGTATGTTTCCCTTACCACTGTAATCTATAACGATATTAGGAAAACTTGTTTACAGTTAGAACTTGCTTTTTAATCAGAAAAATATCATCGTTTCAGTCGTCACATGACATTTTTTCTAAATTTTTATATCAGAAAGATTGAAATAACCTTGAAACGTCACACACCCACATACAAAGCTATGGTTGGAGCATATTCTCATGATTTTAAATTTTATGGTCTGACCTGTAGAGTGGGAAAACCAGTCTGGTTCCCCACAAAAAAGCGAGAAGACGAAGAAGAATAAGAATTATACAGGATGTATCTGATGGGTCTGTACAATTTTGGGGGTAAGTTACAGGGACCTAGACAAAGCGAGATGGTCTTTGAACAACATTGGGCGAAACGCTTGTTTCGGGAGTTATGATGGTTCGAAGTCTTCATGCAGTGGCAGGAGGGATGGATTGCATCCGTTGTGACACAATGTGACATGGAAGGAGTAGCTAAAAAAGGGCTTACATTTCAATGATTCATTTGCGGTTAGCCCTAAAGGAAGGGATTTAGAAAAAAAAATTGATCTGGCGTGATAATTCTTCCGGGCAATGCAGCCAGACTTCAAAATGCTTGTTCATGGCACATTTTCACCTTTTCTAGGTCCCTGGAACTTATCCCAAAAGTTTGGACAGACCATTCAAGCACACCTTGTGTACTAGTAGATTATCCCTTGACTAGTACGTTTTAGGTTTCAACTTTTGTCACAAAATATTTAAAATATAACAGAATAATGAGCTCTCAAAGCAGCTCTCCAAGGTTGACCGTTACATTACTTTTAATAAATAGTCTTGGAGAATGGTGAACTCTTCACTTTGATTGTGTATATACACAATCAAAGTGAAGAGTTCACCATTCTCCAATTTATTATTGTGTGAACTACTATTCTAATTATGGAAAATCATTTATGTAACCTATATCAGGTATTTGTACTGTGTTGAGGAATGTAAAAAAAGATTAATAAACAAAAACGGAACGTTATATATTAAGAGTAAGGGTTTAAAATTTAAACCTACGAAGGAACATGGACAATTTTGTAAGTAAGAGATCCATAATTTTTTCTCAATAAGGGGCTGGTATGCATAAGATCACTACTACCTTGTTGTGTCCAACTTTGCAATGTATTGCTGGTCTATTCTGATAGAAACCCCGTGGGAATATGTGAGCAGCAGGTTTTCCAGTGCTGATGTTTGAATATCTTAACACTCTTTCTTCCATTTCAAGACCACAATTTTCTCGTGAAGTTTGGCTTTTGCCGTTTTATGATTTAGCATTTTTATGTGGTTGTAGGAAATTCGTAGCTTAAGGTAAATGACTGCAACCAATCTTTGGGCGAATATGCTGTCCTGTTACTAAACTGAAATAAAACTTGTCATCCTACAGCAAAGCCGGTATAAGTACACACCTCATTACCATTGTATCACGTGTTAATATGTTAATGTTTCTCACCAAAATGTACTTATTGCTTTCCTATTAAGTTGGGGAGCTGATCACAGGTCTAATCCTTATCAGTTCTTACTGACAAAAGTTAACATCTTGATTGCTACTGTTAAAGCTTGTTCATGTTCCTTTTAATTTTTTTTACTTTCAGTCAAACGTCAAACTATTCTGAATAAATGTGAAATGTGCGTGTAGGCCTATACGTTAAAGAAAAATTATTCAACTTTATTTCTTGAGATGTTGTTTCTGGCTAAAGAAAACTTTTGAGCGTTTTTGTAGCATTTTTCAAAATAAGTAAAAATAAGTAAAGAGCCTCGTGGCTTGGTCCTTTTTCCATACTTGAAATGCTCTTGAATTAACCTTTGTTCCAAGTCTCGTTGCCTATAATTTTGATGATGCGTCTCTCGTAAAACTTAGCTGTAGGCTCCGTCACACACTCACGACCCCCCCCCCCCCAACCTGTAGAAAGACAAGTACAAAACACTCACACATATTACGTTTTTTCGTGTGTGTTTTTACATCTTGATTTTAATCATGGGTTAGGCACTAGTTCATAAGGTGTATGACATTTGATAAATTGGCAGATAATTTACACCAGAAACCCCCAACTTTAGTATAATCCATCTTAGAGGTGGGCGTGGGTCGGGTAAACCGTGGTTCGGGTCGGGTCGGTTCCAAAAAAAAATAATTACTGCGGTCTGCGGGCAGCTGCGGTTCTAAAAAAAATGATATTACTTGCTGTTTCGGGTAAACCGTGGGTGAACCGCAGCTAAAACAAATAACCGTTGATACTCGCGTGTCATAGAAAATGCAAAACTATCGTGGTTATTATTTGCTTTTTTCCTTGATGGTTTCCTTCACCACTAGGTGAACCCAAGGTCAATTGAGGTAGAAAATGGAAGACCGAAACCGAAGCTTCAGTGCGCCATCAATAACAGATCAAACCGCAAATGCACGCTTGAGAAGGAAGAAGGGACGTACGGCTGTCCAGATTTTTTAAAACTTATTTTTAACTAACTAAAAAAAACAATATTTTGACGAAAAAAATAATAATCAACTAAAGAACGGCGTTTGTTGAATTATAACAATGTCTTCGTGTGTCTTTCTTTTGTTTCCAACATTTTTTTCGTAATCAATGTCTTATTACATTTTTATTTAGCGGTTAACCACGAGTAAACCGCGTTCGGGTTGGGTCGGGTTTTATTATGGCACACATTTGTGGTTTCGGGGCGGTTCGGTTGTCAGTTCAGACGTTGCTGTTCCCTGCAGGTCGGTTCCAGTTTCTGTAAATGCGGGCAGTTTCGGTTCCCAAAATTTGGACCCGCGCCCACCTCTAATCCATCTGACAATTTATCAAATGTCATACACCTCATTAACTCTTCCTGAGAATGTAGCCGGAAGCGGCAGAGGCGCTGTTAGTTACTTTTCGAGGTCACCAGCACTCAATGACTTCCGGAACTTTCACTCGTAAACAAATAGGCCGATGACTGACCCACTTCCTGGCACCCTAAAAAATATTCAAATAGGAGGGCACAACGAGAAAGTTACACGCCGAAAAATGCTTCCGCAAACAGCAATACTTTAAAAAATCGCAAAAAGATTAGGATGGGGGCTCCGCGGCTACAGCGGCTATACCTATTCGCATCCGGTCTTCTGTATACACAGTTCTGCCACTACTAATAGTGAGGCTCCCTTCTCTATCACGCATTGCAACAGCTATCTCTATTATATAATCTAAAAGCAGCAACCATCAGAATTGCCCGTTAAAAATGTGTTAGCTTTTAAGCCTATTTTACATTTTTAGCGTAATTGTCAGCATTTAGGCCTAATTTACAACTTTAATTTCGTAAGTAGCAACTAACGGAGATTTGGATTCAGTAAGCCTATTTATTTTTGCAACACGATATGCCTCCGGGCACACAGTTTCAGTGTTACAACGTAATGCGCAACGTAGCCTATATAGATCAGTGGTAGTAGGGAAGGGGCAGGACAAACGCTGTTGAGAAAGCCAGCAGCGACTCGTAGCAACTTACATTGCCATGGTAACGTGATTTTAGGCCTAATTTTCATTGTTTAGGCCTAATTTTTTTAACGGCAGTTTTATTTTCGTAAGTAGCAGATAGGCCTAATGGAGAATTTGGTTCGACCGTAAGCCTATTCATTCATGCTACAAGACTCTTTAAAACGAAGCTAAAATGTTTTTGTTTTTACGGCTGCGTTAAGTCGTTGCAATAGTCTTCTCAGCTGGTACGTCTGTACACAAGACTAAAAGGAACCCCCCAGCTGCAGAAAGGAAGGAGGGGGCAGCAGGGGGGGACTGGGGGACTGTTCAAAAGGGCTTGTTTTCTACCAATTTATCTACTACTGCAGTCCCTATTTTTATTTATTGCAAACACTTTATCAACATTTTAAATTTGACGGATACTGTACGAAAATCGACGTAATTTCAAAACAGCTACCTAATTTTAAGATTAGGAATGGATGAATAATGACCGTGATACATTCCTCATCTTTATTCATTGCATATTCATATTTATTCGATGTTTTAATTTTGATGAAAATTGGATGATATGAATCATAATTTCAAAATGGATGTCTGATATCAAGATTAAGAACGGATAAATGCACTAGAAAAGATGTAGGGAAAACAAGCCAATAAGGTGCACAAGATTCAGCATTAGTAAGCAGTGTTTAAGGACATTCTACATCCTGTTTATCTAGCAATATATAGATTAATTATTTTTATTTAATAATTAATTAAAGACAATTTATTAATAATAATTAAAGATGACGTTCATTACAACTTAATGACAACAATTAACTAGCATAATTCAAAATAACTGCCTAATTTCAAGCCAGCTCCTATTACAGATTAATAACGCCTTTCTACTTTCCCTATTTTAATGTCTTGCAACTAGTTCATCTAAGTTCTAAATCTGAAGGAATTTCGATGGCGTCCATTTATAAATGACGTCCATTGCAGATTAATAGCGATGGCAGCACATTTATTGTTTCATTGGTCTCAACTATTTTGTCTAAACTCTAAATTTGAAGAAAATCGAAGGATAATATGCATAATTTTAAAATGGTTGCCGAATTTCAGGATGGCACTCATTACATATTAACAGCTCGTTCATTAATTAAACCAGTAACCAAAAACCCTTATTCAGAGAAAATGTTAAGATTAAGACCACGAATATTATATTCCAAAAAAGTATCTATACTAGCTGGTAAGGCCACTAAGAGTTATTCCAAAACTGAATTTAAGGCAACACCACACCATGAAAAACAATAAGTAATATCTTGAAAAATGAATCGTGCCACAATATTATTAGCAAAATTATTAGTGGGTCTTACATTTACCATCTTGTATGGATACCTTTTGCAATGGAACACACATGGTCTTACCCTAACCCATCCTTTGAAGAAGAATCTTTTCTAGCACACTTGTACAGATTCATTTTTTTTCCTTTTTGTCTGCAGCAAACTCATTTTAAAACTTTGTTTTTTATGTGCTTAATTCTGTCTGCAAAGAACATTATTTTTATTTTACTTTATTTTAGTTTACGATTATATTATACGTGCAGTGCTTGTCGGTTTTATCCTAACTGATATGGAAATAAAATTATATGCATAATTTGAGGTAAATAGATTTAAAATAATTAGGATAGTAGAATTGAGATAAATCATGAGTACATAAAAAGTTCCGTAGGAACGATGAGTAACAGACTTGTATTAGGGTGGTGTCCTAGTGTTTGACCGAGCACAGAGACTCGCCTCGACCACCCTTGGAACTAAACCACTAAAACTTCCAATCTGCAAAACTAGATGGCGCTAGTAATTTGTGCTTTTTAAAACTTCAGTATCATTTACAGCTTGTTTCTGGGCTCTCAATGTTATTCATAAATTCTTATTTAAAGTATTCTTTGAAATTATTTCGATATTATTTTTAACCAATCAGGAAGCAGATTGGTTACGAAGAATGCCATCACATGTATTATGTAATATGCCACTCGTGCTTCAACTAAAAAAGTGTAACCTTCCAAATCAACTTCCAGAATGGGACAGATGAGGAAATAAAACTTTATAAACAACAAGAAAATAGTATGATAATATGGCCGAAAATGTTTAGTGCAATTATTTTGTTGGTAGTCCGTGTTCATACTGGAGAGAAGCCCTTGAGAGTACAATTTGTGGTAAGGCATATCTACAATTACCTGTTGCACATTTAAAGTTAAAAGACAAGAAGCTGATTATATCAAAAGTGTAACACGTCGTATTATGATTTATGAGATTTACTGCTGCATTTTTTTTACATTCTACGACACAACAGTGAGAAACTGTTTAAATGTCGAAATCGTAGTAAAGCCTTTACATTGAAGCTCATGTTTAGTTGCGTTTTGTGTAAAGATGGGGGCAAGAAGTATCACAATGTTTTTGTGACGAGAAGCCTATTAAATATGTAGTATGAGGTACTGCAACTTCTGGCGAATGAAGCTTGTTGTGGCGTAAATGGATTCTTTCTACCTTTCGTTCCTTAAATCAAGTTTGTAGTGCGTAATGTTCTTATTTAACGTGAATATGAGATGATGTGTATTCGAATACAAAACGGTGTGAAAACCTGGAATACAACCGTAGTGGTGCCGCAATTCATACATAATTAAAAGAAATAGACTACTTTTAAATGCGAGATATTTTTGTTAGCAGCCGTTTTTGAAGTAAGAAATATAACAATGCATAGTCGACGTTGAATTAATGAGACATTAAGTTAAAATTTAAAAAGCTACAATTTCGTTGTAAGTATGTAGCAGTGTAGTCGAATGGATAATGGTGTGAAACACTTGAAATGTAAATTGTATGCTGCAGCGTTTTTAGTGGGAGAAGCCCGATATTATGTATGGTCGAATTCTACTCCAGCTGATTTTGTAAGGTGTGTGCTACTTCAAATACTAAGCCTCAGCAGTTCCCCTTTTCTGCAAAACAATGAATGACATTTAATTTTAAAAATCGTATGTTTATAAAAAAAATTTCTTTAACTTTTCGTGTTTTTTTGTTATGCTATAGGAAAATTCTTCTTCGTCTCATTTACATGACACAGTGCAAGAGTGCATTTTTCAGGGTACTTCTGCTCCGAAGCAGGGCGGGGGAGGAAGGGGCAGCGAAAAATAAGATAAGACAACTATGCAACATGAAAACTTTGAAGCAGAAATTCCTAGAAAGGTTTTCAGTAACTTACTTTAAATCCCTCAGGGATTGAACAGGAAAATCCGATCAGATCACCGTTGGGGGCAGAGATAGTGTCCAGAATAGGTCAAAGTTTATCCCATAACCACTGATAATCTTTCACATTCCCCTGGACAGTACTGAATGGCAGCAACTTTGTCAAGGGCTCCGTGCTAGTCACCGATCAGACCAACTTCTTCAGTCAACTATTGGTTCGCGATGACCACAACGAGTAAACCAACTAAAGCACTTCCTTAAGGCGAAACGTGCCTTTACATACTTACTATGGCAGAAAATAACCTACATGAAAAATGAATTTAACTTCACACTGCTTTTTGTTTCCTTTCTGTACGTCTCCAGCTATTAGTAAGTTCTGTGCTGCATGATGCTGTGTTAGCATGTGCTAACAAAATAACCCAGTTGGAAAATAAATTAAGTTAACTTCACACGGCTTTTTATTTCCGTTCTGCACCTTTCCAGCTATTAATTAGGTCTGTGCTACGTGTTGCTATATACACAGTCTTAAGGATTTTAAAAACCAATTCAGTTTATTGGCAGTGGCTCAGTCAATAAAGGTGCTAGTCTATAATAGTGTGATACAATAATTGGTACTGGTTCAAGTTAAACTCCAGCTCCTAACTTTTATTTCTAAATACATATTCAAGTGTTGACGTAGGGCGAGCTTCAGTCAAGGAAGGAAGCAGCTCCGCACTTAAGTGTGATTACGTCATGGAGTTGCTCGCGCGACCAGAGTTTCGAGTTTCGGTTTCGGGTTTGGAGACGAATTAAGCTTATTTCAGTCATCTTATAACAGGTGTCACATCCGTACAGTATGGGGTTCTTGATCATGCGCTAGAGTGTATTGAATCAGTTAAAGCTTGATACTCACCAATTTCATAGACTCATTGATAAATGCCATGGCATGATTTAATATAAATGATATCTACAAGACATGAGATAAAGTGATATTACATGAGCTGAAAAGAATAATCAATACGAGATAAAGACATACATTATTTGACCTAATCTGCTGAACAAGATTTAAAAGAATGACAGAATCAAAATTTGACAGAAATCATTTACAATACGTAAGGTCAATGAGATTTAGATAAAGTTGTTTAGATAAAGATGATTGAGATGCACATGATTTGAGATTAATGAGCTACACAAAATAAGTGATAACTTAAATACATGATACAAGATAAATGATAAAAAAGATAAATTAGATAGTCAAGACGAGATAATATTGCAGAATGCATGCAATTTTAAATAAATGACTGGAGATATACACAAGATTGGAGATAAAAGAGAAAATCGATAGATACAACATAAATTAGGTATACAAGATAAGACAGAAATGTGATACACGAGATACAAGATAAACTTGTAGTTCTGTGAACAATAGAAATAGAAATACAAAAGAGAAGATGCCAAGGTAACCTAGTCATCCTACACTAAAGACATCACAATCTAAATTGCTTCAGAGCGAGAATACTTACAAACAACAAAAGAAAGTAAGAGTTACCGTAAGGACTGGACTAATTCACTAGAAAACTATTTACCAGTCGACGTCATTTGCATAGACTTTGCTAAGTCTTTTCACTCTGTGGCTCATACTAAACTACTCAGCAAATTACACAATGCAGATATTGATGGAATGTTTTCTGCTGGATAAAGGATTTCCTCAAAAATAGAACACAAGTTGTTAAATTATGAAAACAATTTTTAAAATCCAGGCCGTGACTAGTGACGTTCCACAGGGTTTGATTCTGGGCTCACTTGTTTTCTGATTTTTATATGCGACTTATTACCTAGCGATGTAGAAATAAAAATGCCTAAATTTGCAGACGACATAAAGCTGTATAATGAATAAAGAGCGCTGACGATAAATTATCTCTTCAGCGTGCCCGTGATGACGCAAATGCTTTGTCAGCAGCTTGGCAGCTCCCTATAAATATCTCAAAATGACAAAGCATAGAACTCGGAATGAAAAACCCTGAGTACGCATACTATTCAGCAGACTCGAAACTGAACACTAAATGCAGTATTAAGGATCTAGGGGTACGCCTTACTTCTGATTTGCTTTTTACAAATCATTGTAACCAAGTTGTCACCAAGGATAAAAGAATCGGATACCTTATTAGACGTTGCTTCATGTCTGGTGATATGACTACCTTGGTCAAAGCTTTTACTGTGTCTGCCATGTTTTGGAGTACGCCAGTCCGGTCTGGTCTCAACACTTAATCAAAGACATAAAACACGTTGAATCAGTTCAGAGAACATTTACAAAATACCTGCATGCATGCAAAAACTTATCTTATAGGCAGCATTTAAAATACCTTGGTCTTGAAGCATTAGAATTACGGAGGTCGCATGCCAACCTGTGTCTTACCTTTTCTACATTGAGGAGGTTTGTGGGTATTGATGCACAGCTAATTGATACCGACTGAAACAACAAATGTGCCATTTAGTGCGGTCTGTTCGCATCAAAAAACACTAATATCCGGCAATTTTCATAAAAAGGTGCCACTTTGCACAATCTCACTTTATGTCCATAGAAGTAATTTAAGATAGGGACCCCACCAAAAAATCAATTTAAATTCAATATGGCGGCTATTTCCTAAATAGTGGACTAAATCTTAAAAATAGCATACATAAGCAGTTTATGTGTTTTTTTAGTGCGTTTTTATTTTTAAAGTTGTGTATGTATTTTAATTTTAAAGAAATCAATTTTAAATTCTATGTGCCAGCTATTTTCTAAAATCGTGAACTGAATTTTAAAAATAGAGTACGTTAGCAGTTGAGTTGTCTTTTTCAATGCGTTTTTGGTCAGAAAATTCAATGGAACAATTAAATTTGTGTATTTTAAGTAATTTGCTTATAACAACGTGAAATATACATAACTTAAAGTACATTTTTAAGAAATAATTAAATGAAACCACTATATTTGATGTTTTAGCACATAAATATTACAACACATCATTGTCCTCAAATGCTTCTTCGTCTACTATTGCGTCATTTGACTTCAAACACTTTGCCTTATAGTTCTTACACAAGAGTGTACTGATTTACATCCTGCTCTACAGCTGCAGCGGACCAACTCTCTGCAACGATCCCATACTTCTGGAAGACATGTCCACAGTGGCATCCTTACGCCATCAGTTTTTACCCAACCCCACTCTGAAGGTGGAGGTAAGACCGGATTTGCAATATCAGATTGTCCCTAAACATGACCTCCCTGATAAGCAGCCCATAAGTATGTGGTGTTACAGGGCAGCTGCAGTAGGAGGCACATTTTCTAGTAGTCTATCATTTGATGAAAACAATAGTTCGACCCCGTCTTTGAAATTGGCAGGACAGAGGATACCCTCCTTCTTGGAGTGTTCTACTACATCTTGAGAAAGTCCTGTGGTGATTTCCAACGGTTGTGCGAAATGGACAGTTTAAGTTGTGATCTTCTGTAATGATACTTTCATCACGGGTTCTGCCATACGTAGACAAAGCATTATAAACACAAAGGGGTGGTTCATAAG